>JABCMJ010014070.1:0-10325 GCA_014822125.1 Arbutus unedo | reverse complement strand
CATCTATTTTTTGGGTTCCCTCACATTTTTTTTTAGATGGGCCAAGGTCACATAATTATGAGGGCCTAATATTTATTTAGGCATTGACTAAATTTTATATTTCTTTTTTACTTTAATTAATCAAGAATAATTATTTATCTTGACTAATTGAATGAATTAAGTCGCGTAAAATTTCAGTGTCTACAAATTGCCCCCACTTCAAAACGCATGTGACGATGCTTGGCTGTTAGCATTATTAATAAGAGGCTTGAAGTAATATTTCTTTGCTTGGTGCTTAGGTAGGTGTTTTTGGGAGGAGAACCACCACATCTAACCACCAAAGAATACACTACCAGAAGGGTGTTTTTTTTTCTTTTTTCGTGGGCTGAGACTTTGCATTTTGATCAACACCCAATATGGAATCCATTCCCTTAGGCATTCCTTTTCTCACGGCCAAAGAATATTTTATCTCAAATTTCCTCCCTTCTTAGGTCAATAAGAAGAAAGAATTTGAACATATCTTTTAATGAAAAAAGAATTTGAACTGTTTTATTCAAAAGAACAAACAATTGTTTTCTTCATTGCCAAAAGAAGAGAGGGCAACTTTCCTCTTTGCATATTTTTATCTCTCCAAATAATATCTTTAAGCTAATCGATGCCAAACTATGTATTTCCTTCTCCTTTAAATTTGTGACATTATAAAGTTCGACCCCACCGTGTATTGCCGTACCAACAAAAGTCTTGACCAAGAGAAATTCAAGGGTGTTCATTATTTCCTTTTGACATCACGCATGCTCTTATTATGTATTTAGGCAAGGAGTGAATTGATTTAGAAAGGATCCCACGGATCGCATTTGGTTTGACCTTTTTAACTCGATTTCAACATCTTTTTTTTCATGTCTTAGGAAAGTTGCCAAAGCAAGAAGATTTCCAGAAAACTGCTCTCTATAATTTCCCTTATAAATGATGGGCAATGTCATATATATATATAGATCATCGTAGATCATAAAGAAATTCACCACTCTTCTCATTGTTAACACGGCGCTTTGAATATTCCAATACAAGCGAGGAGTTCGAGTTTTGACCGAAAGGCACTAATTCCATGGGTATCTTAGTCTCTCTCTTTTCTTCTTCCTCTTCTTCTTCTTCTTCTTCCTTTTTTTTACAATAGCATAACACAATACAGAGCTCAAAAAGGATATAACTGATTTTATGGCTAGTTGAATTACTAGTAGCAGTTGGGAAGGAGTATGAGAACCCAATGAGAGTTGCTCCCTTTAGAGAGGTTGGAAGAAGTTTTGTTGCTTAACTAAAGAAAGAAACATCAGATTCATTGTTCCTTGATTGAAAGTGAGAACACAGGATTCCCAATATTTAAAAGGAGCATGTGAACCCATCAAAACAATAGGCACTGATTGCAAAAGAAAACTTCTTCCCAATGTAGAGTCAGTGAAAAATAAGGAGGTTTATTATTTTAATATCATTATGCATTTGTCTATGGTACCGATTTGGCCATTTGACAATTCGTCTATGTTGTGTGAATGAGGATCAAGCTTGGTGCTGAGAAAACCATCTTTATCTTTGTTAAGAACATTTTGCCGCCTATTGCTGCCATGATAAAGTTGTTCAGATTCTCAAATACATGAAAACTAATGTGGCCAGTGACCACACTTAACCGTCATTAGGTTCATGCTCACAATCTGCTCATTAAATATTTTTTTTTTTCCTTCTTCTCGGATTAGCTACTCTTTGGAGCATGCATGAGAAGATAGATCTCGTTGAGATTGGTTGGTCAAACTCTGTTGGCTTGACAGAAACTCTTGAGATTCAAAGCAAGACTCCACTAACGAGCCCTCACTCCAAGGCCTTATAAAGAGTCATTCGAAGGAGGATATCATTGAATTCCGTAGGTATTGAAGAATCTTGAGAGCCCACCACTGCTATGGTTATGTGGAACACACTAACTCCACATGCAACTTCAGCTTGCTAAACTCCTTAAATAAAAATAATTCCTTGATTGACAATTTTAGGGGAGCCTTAACCCATTTGGTCCTCAATTGTCATAAATTTAGACCACTCTCTTTTTTTGTTAACTGCTACATAATGAAGTTTATTTTCTTATTTTTGTTTAGTGTGCCACTCGGAGTCTTTCTCACATGAATTTAGTTTTGTCAACGGTTCAGATTTGCTTGAGTTGTGAGGTAAAACTTGTTTGTTTGTTTTTTTTTTGAACTCTTCAACATTATCTTTTTTTTTTTTGTTATTTATTATTATCAACAGGTCAGATTGGGCTTATATGAAAATGATCAGACATGACATGGAATTTATGTGTCTTAGTTGTTACTTCAACATCAAAAAGGCCTCTTCGAGTTTGTGCAAGTCGTCCCAATATTTCTTCAACGCTCTATCTTTTATTTGGCAGAGACTTTGACAAAGATGTCAGAATGGCTGAAGGACCTCTATACTTCAGTGCAAGCTATCCTAACATTTTCTCTATACAACATCTCATATTTAGCAGAGACTTCGACAAAGACTTCAAAACGGTGGGAGGGCCTCTATACTTTGGTGCAAGTTGTCCCAATATTTCCTCTACATGGCATTTCGTATTTGGCAGAGACTCCGGCAGAGACTTCAAAATGGTGAAAAGGCCTCTTTACTTCGCTGCAAACTGTGGCGAAGACCTCAGCAAACATTTCAAAATGGCGAGAGGGCCTCTGTACTTTGGTACAAGCTATCCTAATGTTTCCTCTACATGACATCTCGTACTTGGCAGAGACCTCGGTCCAGACTTCAAAACAATAGGAGGGCCTCTATACTTCCGTGCAAGTTGTCCTAATATTTTCTCTACACGACATCTCGTATTTGGTGGAGACGTTAGCAGGGCTTCAAAACGGCGGGAGAGCTTCGGTACTTCGGTGCAAGCTATCCTAATATTTTCTCTACACGGCATCTCGTATTTGGTGGAGAACTTGGCAGAGGCTTTAAAACGGCGGGAGGACCTCTATACTCCGATGCAAGTTGTCCCAATATTTCCTCTACCTGGCATTTCTTATTTCGCAAAGACGTCAAAACGGTGGGAAGGCCTCTTTATTTCGGTGCAAACTGTCCCAATGTTTCCTCTACATGACATCTCGTACTTGGCAGAGACCTCGGCAGAGACTTCAAAATGGCGAGAGGTCCTCTGTACGTCGGTACAAGCTATCCTAGTATTTTCTCTACATGACATCTCGTACTTGGCAGAAACCTCGGCCCAGACTTCAAAACAGCGGAAAGGCCTCTGTACTTTAGTGCAAGTTGTCCCAACGTTTCCTCTACAAGACATCTCGTGTTTGGCAAAGACTTCGGCAGGGCTTCAAAACGGCAGAAGGGTTTCTGCATTTCAATCCAAGCTGTTCCAATATTTTCTCTACATGATATCTCGTATTTGGTAGAGATTTTGACAAAAACTTCAAAATGATAGAAGGGCCTCTGTACTTCAGTGCATGTTATCCCAATGTTTCTTCTATATGACATCTTGTATTTGGCGGAGACCTCGGTAGAGACTTCAAAATAGCAGGAGGGCCTCTGCAGTTCGGTGCAAGCTGTCCCAATATTTTCTCTACACGGCATCTCGTATTTGCTAGAGATTTCGACAGAAACTTCAAAACGGTGGGAGGACCTCTGTAATTCAGTGCAAGTTGTCCCAATGTTTCTTTTACATGGCATCTTGTATATGGTAGAGACCTCGGCAGATATTTCAAAATGGCGGGACGGCCTCAACATTTGATTTCTTTGCTATGATAACTTAACTCCTATCCAAAATTTTGTCATTGCTTTATATTACATTCCTTTTTTTTTTATAGTAATGATATGATTCTTTATTCCTTTTGTTATGTTTATTTGTGTAGGTCACAAGCATGGTTTTCTTTAAGGAGTTGCAAGAGGAAGTAGTGACAATCCTCAAGTATAAAGATGAGATAAAAGAGGGGACTACTTTGATCGCTCATGTCTCGCTTATTGGTGCTGACAAAATGCTCGTCCCCAGCCAAATAATTCACTTCACCTTAGTCATTGGTCAAAAGAAGTTCGACATAAGCTCTCCTATTTTGCGAATCCTCCTCGTGTTCAAGATGTGAACTTCAAGGCTCTGCTTCTTCTTTCTTCCCTTCATGAAAGTACCGAAATCTCTGATCCCTTTCTGCTCTTGGACCATCGTGTTTGCGCTGGAGATGTGCAATGGAGCAGTTCAAGGCCAATAGCAGACCTTTCCTTTATTATGGGATATTGGGAGTGGACAGAAGACATCTTGAATCGCCATAGTAAATTTCTTGAAGAAAATTGAATTTATGGGGGAGTCTTTGCTTCCTTATTTACTTATGACCGTCCAAGCACTATGCTCAAGGCCTTTTTGGAGTGTTGGTGCTTTTCGACCAATTATCTACATACTTCGATTGGAGAACTGTCTATTTCATTATGGGATCTGCAAGAGATTGGCGGGCTTCCGATTGATGGGCTATTTTATGATGAAGCAATTCCTATAGCTAAAGAATCCTTTGAGCTTCTATTGTCCCGTCAGTACCTCTTTCTAGCATTTCATCGCCTATGTAATAGGAATAAAGAGGAGCCTATGGTGAGAATTTTTAATTGGGTTAAGTTCTGGTTTAAGGGCACTTTGAATTACAAGTAGCCTGTAATCAAGACCACGAAGAGTAGGACTCATCGATCAAAGGATACACATAACCCCTCAGGTAAAATTGATTCGGTTCGAGTTCGAACGATGGCTGAAGAAGAGGTGTTGACTCGTCTCGGAATTGAAAAGACCATGCATGATGAGACACACCTAGCGGCCTTTCTCGCAACCTGGTTATGTAAGTTTGTAATTCTAATTGGGAATGGAACTTTGATGCACCTTGGTGTGTTTAAAATTGCAAGTAAAATAGCTTCTGACAATATATTCTGCCTAGCCATTTCGATTCTCGCCAGCATCTATTGAGGTTTAAATGTGATTGTTTCGTCACCCGACCCGAGGAATAGCATTGTCGTATTTTTGGCCCATTATGTATTTGGTTGATTGGCAGAGTACTTTCAAACCCACTTTTGCACTCTAAGTAAGCTAAACCGTCCTCTTATGGCCTGGTATTTAAGGGAATGAGAAGCTCGGCAATTTGAGGACTCAGAAGCGCAAGACTTGTTCAAATTTTGCAAAGGTGTGGCCTTACATCATTTATCCATGAAGTTGCCAAAGTGGAAAGGCATGATTGATGAGCAACAAATAATAGTTCTTGATTTTGAGTATTGTAAGAACCTAGAAAATTTTGAGTTTATAATTTATTTTATTGCGGAATAATCATATGATTTATTATTTTATGTTTCGAATTTCAGTTATGAGACACGAGCCAAGGACCTTTGTTTTATTTTGTGCGCATCACATGCGTAGTGTTTTTATGTGGGAGCCCTTGAGGCCTTAAAATTTGATTTGGGAAGTGGGTTTAACTCAATCCATTATTCCCCTCATCTCTTTCTCTCTCTACCAAGCTCTACCTTCTCTCTACCACCACCACCACCAATCCACAACATCATATTCAAATTCCTTTGAGATATAGGATGCATGGAATGTGCTTGATGTGGAATCAAAGATGGACCGTGATTTGGAGCTCAGGAGCTTAGGAATCGAAGTTTGGAACCTAGGGCTTCAAACATTTCGCCAAATCTTCTAACTTCAAAATTGAGGTAGGTATTTTTAACCTTTGGTTTGTGTTTATAATGTTTTTGGGCTTATGTTTCATGTTTAATTAGAAGTTGATATTATTGTGTGGAAGAATTTGAGGAAACTGTCAAAATTGCGCATCAGAAAATCCCCGAGCATTCGGACAGAAGGTAGGGGCGTTCGGACAAAAAAATCAGTAGAAAAATTCGGGTTCTGTGCTGAAGGGCGTCCGAAGGAAAATGCGGGCGTCTAGACGAACCAGGCCATTTTGGTCCAATTTTTTGTTTTTGTTCTATTTTGCTCCGTGGTTCACCTTTTTACTCTATTTTCTTCATTCTATGATTGTTTTGTATGATTTTTACTCATCGATATTGTTTGTGGGACATTTGACTTGTGCGGGCTTAGAACGTTTCTATGAATCTCGTAGGACTTCATGATGTTGAAATTATATCCTTACGCCTTTATTCAAACGTTTGTTTTTCTTTTACCATGAGATTGAGATTTCGCCTAGAGACATTGGATATGTGACATTGTTGCGCTTTGCTTGATACGTGTTATTCGGTAAATGTTAAATTGTGAATTGTTATATTGCATTGGCATGATGCGATAGCCTCCAATGGGAGACGAGCTAGTTAAGTGATGTCTAGCTTCCATTTGAAAATGTGCTAGTATAATTGAGTATTGTCTAGCCTCCGATGAGTGATGTGCTAGTTGAGATACGAACGATTGGATTGACATGAGTATTGTTGGTGGAATTAACGTTGCATGCTATTCTAAATGTTGTGATTATATCTTTATGGATTGGTGTTATCGACTTACGTGTGTTACTAAGAGTTAATCATGTAGCATGCCATGTCACCTCATATTCATGTAACATTGGTATAGATATCTATACTAGGCATTGTGGCTCACCCTTTCATTCTTTTAGGTACTACTCTGGAGGCTTGATACAGACTTGTGTGGATGCATTGTGATGCATATTTTGAAGAAATATCATTATACGAGTTATATGTCATCTTTAGGTCAAACTTTTTGAAAGATGTAAAGTAACTCCTCTTTTAATAGAACTTTGTACTCGAACTCAAATTGTTTGTAATATTTGAACATGTTCCTATTGGTTAACTGGGCTAGAGGTGCCCCTTTTGATCGTAATACTTTGAAACATGTGATCTTAATTAACATATAAAAAATGATGATTTGGGCAAACTTTGGCTAAATTGTGAGATTTTATTTGAAAATGTGAATATTTATATTGCTTAATTTTGCGAAGTGGGGAGCACCTTGTCATTGAGCCTTACACGCCTCACAAATTTAGTAGACAATTTGGCTTCCAGCAACATCTTTCAATAGATTGAGTGCTAACATTTGAGATGGTGCATTATTGGATATCATTACCTATTGGCGATCATGCATTCGGTACTATACTATATCTGCAGTGACACAGCCGAGGCGTGACAACCTTAGAGACTTTTTGGTGACCAAGGCTTATGTAGATTGGTGGTTCAAGATGTATAATGATCCTTTCTCCAAGAGTGCTGAGATTTCAAAAACCAAGAAGAAACCCCTTTCTCCAATGACCAATCCAAAGGTTCAAAGACGCCTGCTTAGTTCACATGATTTAGGTATTTTAGTTCTTAATGCTCCTAATGTAATTGCTAAAAAGTTAAATGTTGATTTTGCCCCTAGCATTCATTCTCAAATACCCTCTTTGTTAGTAGATGCTCGTCATCGCCCGTGACTGATAGGCCTTGTGATTGGGGATGCAATTGAGGATCGTTTAAGTGTCAAAAGGAACAGTGATCGTTGTTGGAAGCATGTTGCAAGAGACAAGATTAAGAAGTCGCAACCTGTAACATCTTTGACTACTCAAGTTCATGCAGGGACTTTTTTTTACGGTGTTCCTTGCTTTTCTCAACCATTTCCACATGATGTAGTTCTAACTCACTTATTTCTTTATTTTTTCTCTACTTTTAATATGCATTGGCGTACTTGCTTATGTATATTTTTAGCTCTAGGGCTTGTCAAATCTTGAAGCTCTAGATATTTTGGACGAGCTGTAAGGCAGTAACGATTCCATTCAAGGCTCGAGTAGCTTTCAGCTAGCTCTTAAACTAGATCAACCCAAAAATATGGCCGAAGTCACACCCGCAGGTCAGCATTTTGGTGCTAACAATGGACCCGTTGATCCCCCCTCTTTCTCTATTGAGCATAAAATCTCGCTTTTACCTAAATGAGGTGAACCAGAAGCTATTTGTGATTTTGACCAAGCAGCAAAATTTGGCATGTCCAAGTTTGATACCTCAATTGTGATTCGTGGTGCTCGTCACCAGTCAGCACTTTTGCTAGCCAACAATATTTTTAATTTGCTTGACCGAGCCTCTTTCAAGAAGCTTCCTTTACTTCAAAAATTTGAAGAGCTTCACAAAAAGTTTGCTTTACTTGAGGTGGACTATTCTCCTCTAAAGATGTGTATTGAGTCATACATGCAGATGTCGAAAAGTACGTCTCCATAAGGTTAGATTATGACAATGCCATGACCTCAGTTTTACTGTCGGAATGTTTGACCACTATTACTCATCACATTTCTAAGGAGTCTACTCTTGTGATAAAAGATATTGAGAGCACCCAATCTATGCAACATGATTTGACCAGTGTAGAGGCCAAATGTGATATTCTTAGAAGAGAGTTGGGGACTCTAGAGGCATGTGCATCACAATTGAAGACACCGATCCAAGAGAGCGAGACGCAAACATTTGAGAGACAGAACACTGTCGCTCATCTTATTGAGGAGCGAGCTACCATCGAGCAAGCTTCGTTGGTTGCCAAGGGAGAGCTTCAACTGGCAAACATATTGCGAAACCTTCTAGAAATGGAACATGAAGATATCAAGAAGCAGCCATGGATTTAGTGATTACTCTTTTACTATTTATCATTGTAATATTGACCTTTCATTTCTTTTTCTCCCTTGTTGTTTTGCCAGACTTGTTAAGTTTACTGCATGCATATTTTACTTTTGAAACAAAGTATGACATTTTTATCATGCCAATGAAAGATAAGCACTTTATTATATGAAATAAAGCATTCTTTAATTTGGTTGGATGTACTTCTTTTCTTTCTTTTTTTTGGTGAATGAATGGTTGAATGGATTTTTTTTTTTATGGGCTGAACTCAAGAAAAATTCTTAAACTGCCTATATACCCTTTAAAGGGATCAAGTCCAAATGTAGTTTAAGGATAGGATACTCTTTTTGTTTTTTTGGCAAGACCGTGCACAGTTTTAGCTCATGCGGGCCAGGAGCATCATATAGTTTAGACTCATGCGATTAGGAATTTGGACTTTCACAGGTAGTAGCGCTTCAAAAACTTCTCATTGATTGGGCCGATTCGTATTCCTTCTTCATCAACCAATCCCATTTTGATAGGAACTTGTTGCCGGTTCGATGAGTAGTGATGATGGGTCTTCAGACGGCGAGCACCAACTCTTTGACTTTAAAAGACTGAGATCTAATCTTTTTGTTAAAAGCTTTGGAAAATCGAGCTTGGTAGCATTCAAGATGTTGTTGAGCTTCCAGTCCCCTCTCATCCAACGCTTCTAACTCAGCAAGGCGGAGTTTAGCATTTTCTTCATCAGTCAAGTGCTCCTGTATGGCTATCCTTAGTGATGGGATTTGTTGTTCCAACAGGAGGATAGCTTCCACGCCATAGACTAAAGAGTATGGAGTCGCTTGAGTTGGAGTCCTATATGCCGTTCAATATGCCTATAGCTTCTCCAATCCTTTCATACCAATCTTGTTTGGACTTTGCAACCACCTTTTTCAAGAGACTACCTAGTGTCTTGTTGAAAGCTTCTGCAGCCCATTAGCTGCTGCATTATATATTCAACAATTTCGCTACTTGAAGCTAAACCTTTCACAAAGTTTGTCTATCAGGCTATTGTATAAAGGTTTTCCATTATCAGTGATTTCGTAGCGAGGCACTCCATAGCGGTAAATGATATTGGATTTGATGAAATCGACGACTGTCTCCTTCTTCACTTATTTGACTAGAATAGCTTCAACCCATTTGGAGAAGTAATTCGTAGTACCCAAAATGTACATGTGACCACCTGAAGACTTGCTAAGTTGCCCTACAGCATCCAATCCCCATGCATCAAATGGCCACAAGGCGACTATAGGGTGCAAAGGTTCTAGTGGCTGATGGATAGAGTTTGCATGGAATTGGTAGGATTGGCATCTCTTCGCGTAATCCATAGAATCTTTGACCATGGTAGGCCAGTAATAACCCATTCTCTTTACTCAAAAATGAAGTTTGGGACCAGACTGATGAGCTCCACAAATTCCAGAGTGGGCTTCTTCTACTGCTTGTTGGGATTCTTCCTTTCTGAGACAACGAAGAAAGATGCCTTTGAATGATCGACAAAATAGAGTGTCTTTAAAAAAGATAAACGAAGGGGCTTGTCATCTTATCTCTGTTCTATGGTGAGAATCATTTTGAAGTTTCCCATGCCGAAGGTAGTCTATCAGTGGTAGCCTCTAATCGTCATCTTGAATGGGTAGGACCGCAATGGCATTTGCCACCCCGAGGTGACAATCCAATAATTGCAGTAGTGCCCATCATTCGCACATAGGAACATCAATGGTTTCACCTTCTAGCAATGCCAA
>JABCMJ010014069.1:0-15497 GCA_014822125.1 Arbutus unedo | reverse complement strand
CTCCAAAAGCAGATATTGGCGACGAAAAAATTCCTCGCTAAATATATTCTATTGGCGATTTTGTCGCCAAAGAACATATTAGGAGAGGAAAATTATTTTTCGTCGCTAAGAGTTTTTTGCATGAAAGTATAGGCGACAAAAATTTACAACGAAAAATGTAGTTTTTGCAACAAAATTATTGCGTTATTACAAACTAATTTTGTTGTAGTGTTACGCAATAGATCATATGATACATGATCATATTGATAGTATGAGCAACTAATCATGTATTAGACACAGAAGGATAAAATCAGAATGCGACAAAATCATGTTAAATGATAAGCGGAAGCATTAAATAAGTAAGTTCAGTAAATAGATAAAACACTGACAATATTTCTTTTTAGTCAACTCCTATGACTTTGTTTTTAAGTTTCTGACACACAAATGTCTGGCCAAGGTTCACAAGTGTCCAAAATTCATTTTAAATTCTAAATTTTGGGTCGTTACAAGTGTTGCCTATTATCAAAATTTCATTCCCAAAGCAATGCCATGATGTTCCCGACTGATATAGTCCTAATCCCTAAGCTGAACCTCATATCCGACGCTAGTGTACCCAAACATCGATTTTCATATACCATACTCTCTCTACGTTTCTCAAATTTGGGGTGAAGAAGAATGAGAGAATGGGGGGTTTATATAGGAGTGCATGGATAACCTTGCACATGGGGTGAATGTTGAAGATTTAATGGCCATGGTTGCCATTGGTGAGGAAGAAAAAATTCTATAGAAACATGTGATGAAAAATGGTGAGTTTTTGGGTTTGCTTGAGGGCCAAGGTGGAAACCTATTGGAGAAGAAGGAGATTTTCATACAAATTTTCTGCATATTTTGGTGGGGGAAAAATATAGCACATGTGAGGTTGATGATGACAATGGGAGAATCTAGTGTGGTTGAGACCATCATATATCAGTCAATGGAATAGAACTTGGGCCAAATAATTTTTGATTGAGCGCAAAACAGATTGGGCCAAAAATTAGTTTGGGATACCAAAATATTTAATGGATTAGGCTTGGGTTCAATATACATTTACAAATCATATATGAAATCATGCAATCCAATTAAAATTCATACATCCAATATTTTCCTTTTTGATCCATTCTATCAAATAAAAATGCATTAATGAAAGTATTTTTTTTTTTTAGAAATCTAACTAAATCATGCATAAATTTATTTTTATTGATTTGAAATTGTTGGGTCCTCACAACTTATCTCCCTTAACGAATTTCGTCCTCGAAATTCAACATAGAATGTGGTGATGCGTATATATTGCATTCTCTGGTTCCCATGCAGATTTTGTGATGTCTCAAAATCTTGACAAGTTGACTTCCTTCCTTAGTAGAGTTATCTATCGTTGGTTCTTCTTCTGTTGACCCGTCTCTTGTAAATTGTATTGTTGTGTAGTGTGTCAAATACTTCTTGGCATCGGCACGTGAAATGTGAGTGGTCTACGAGGAGCGGTAGTAATAGCGCGGTCCTATCGGTTGTCCAACCCAAGATAAGTTGTCTCATTCCTTTGACTATGACATTAGGTGTGATCAAGTCTCTCAAGAAACGAGGTCTCTTGGGTCAAAGATCGAACGTGTAAAGAATTACAAAGAAGTCTCTCATCACAAGACTAGAGAGGATATGGTTTGAGTTTGATTAGGATCAAAAGGAGTGATTCTTTCCGGAGGAGTTACACCACATTGAGTGTGATGTCTCGAGGTTCAAGAAATGATATGTACAAAGTTCAATCGGAGAATTATAACATTGGTTTGTAGTTTCAAACGATAACCGATCAAGATATTTGTACTGAAACTACATTAGCTAAACGTGTTTCAAATCAAATATCTAAATACAGTTACCTGAAAAAGTTGTAGGGGTCATCGCATAACAATAACGAACAAGAAATCATGGTACAATGAAAAGATTTTTGTTGTTTGGAGAGAATTTGAAACGAAGTCATTTATGAAGATATCTTCTTGAGAAAAGAGAAGTGTAACGATACTTAAATGTTCAATGATTTTGATAAACTAAGTTTCAATTTGAGAGTCCAAGAAGAGGTAAATGTGAGGTGGCAGAGAAATGTGAGACGTGGAATAACTAAAGTGCTGTCAATTGGCTGAATGGAAGTGGATCAGGCAAAATGGGTGGTGAGTGTGATCTATCCCCCTCAACATGGAAAAACCTCTATCTTGAATTGTTCTTCCCATGCTCATATTTGATCGTGGCCCAATAAGCGGGTAACTGGCCTATCTCTACGTTGACAAATTCGGCCATCTTGGTTGCTTGAAGATCGTAGACCTGGCGCATGAATGTTGGTTCCAGTTCATTTGTCTGATATCTAGTACTATGGAAACGTGATCTCTAGAAGCTTTTTGACCTGCTTCAGGTCTTGACAGCAATAGGGTTGGTCTCGTCAGAAAAGATTGAGGGTCGGCTTTTAAAAAACTCGTTGAGTGGAGCACTTTGATTGGGCTAAGCGTGATGTTGGGGTTGCGGTCCGAACTGTTGAGGATTACCGGCAGCCATGAGAATAGCGTGCATGAATTGATCAAAGTCGTTTAAACCAGGATGGCGTTCAGAGGTGGTGGAAGGGGTGGGTTAGCAAGTGCATTGCTAGACTCGATCAGGTTGCCCGTTTTAGTACTGTTCCTCGTTTGACCATTTACCGTTATACGAATATACTAAAGATTTAGGGGTAAAATAGGTGGCAAAAGATTTTCATTCATTAATAGTACATCAGGAAATGCAAATACACTAGATCATGCATGTATACAAAATGACATGTGGATGATACGTTGCCAAAAGCCTAGCCGTCTAGAGTGTTACATATGTCATCTGACATCCCACAAAATCCACCCTATCACTACCCCTCCTATAGTTGCTCAGGGGAGGACGACTCGGGTAATCACGTTGGAGCAAGTACTCAAGCTCCACGTCGCCTCGATGATCCAAAGTAACTCCAGTAGATCTCGCAGCACCATAAGTCTGGGTCTCATGGGTTGATTTGGCATCAATCCTCCAGCTAGAAAGGTGTGTGTCTGTATAGGTAGCGAGATGAAAAAGTCCAAGTTGCCAAGTGGGCCGATAATGTGGTAGCAATTGATGGATCGTTGCCTCTACAATATCTATTCGAAAACTACATTTTCCCTCCAATTGTGACGCTTCGTCTTGTGGTTGCAGTTGTGGTGCCTCGACCTCGTTTATGGCAGAGACACTACTGTGTTGGCATAGGTGGTTGGCTGATCCATAACTTCATCATTAGCTAGATCGTTAACAAGATAGTGCTCCACTAGATCGAAATCAGAGTTGAACGACATCGAGAAGAAAATATGTGTTACGCTAAAAATATATGATATTGCATAATAATAACTACCTGGGAAATACGATTCTCAAAATGTGATCTACCCATTCTACCCTGGGTCTCAAGTAAAGGGAACCTAGAGCTCTAATACCATTTTGTAACACTCCGATTTCTCGGAGACATCAATTAAAAAGGAATTTAAAACTGCTAAAATAATTTTGATTTCATTTCATAAAAAAATAATTGTTTGGTTACAATTATTGAAATAGAAGAAAAATTACATTAAAACTTAGAAAAATTCAAAGCTAATAATAACCTTGGCAAATCCCGGCGCAAGCAGGTCATCCTCGAGTAAGTTGTGGTCGTTGTTGATCTATAATTCTGGCACTGCTAAGTCTTCGTCAACACTTGGCATGAAACGCCAAGGGCAGGGGAAATGTACACCATAAGCAATGAAGCTGAATAAATAATCCTACCCATAGACCTAATTTATGAAATAAATCATATGATGCATGATCATGTCGATAGTATGAGCAACTAATCATGTATTATAAACAAAAGGACAAAATCATGTTAAATGATAAGTAGAAGTGTGAGGACCCGAGGTTCAGTACTTTATTTTATTGTTTTTGGCCTTAGTTAGAACTTGGTAATTGTGAGATTAATAATTAATTGTGGTTTGGTTGTAATGGTTTCGAACATTGGAACTAGATGCGAGAGTTGTAAGAGTTCATGGGGGTTTAACGTAATTAATCAATTTTTAATTATAAAATGATTAGAAAACCCTAAAATCAATTTTTATTAAAAATTCACATTTTTTTCTAAAGATAATCTCTAACCTTAAATTGCTTGAGGAAGGAGAACGAGTGCCAATACGGTAAATTTGTGCGATGAGATAAACTAGGAAGTTGTATAAGGTATTGAGAGTTTTGTATAGAGCCCAGAATTAACTAAGTATGCGGAGTATTTGAGAGATTTTCAATCACAATAGTAGAATCTGCATTTTTATCAAATAAAGTAGGATTTCATGTTGATTTAAATTGAAACATTGTGCAGATCTGTGCAAATCATTGAAATATTGAAATATTTTCATGATCTGCACATTGAAATATTGTGCAGATAATGTTATTTTAATGGTATGATTGTTGTTTTTAGCATGTGATCGAGCATGTATGATCTGTGATATTTTTGAGCATATTAGACAGTTAGGTTACAGAAATGAAGGTAAAAAACAAAGTCTATTCGATAGAACAAAACTTGAAAACTTACGTAGGCCGCTCGAGTGACCTCTTTAAATTTTTGGTGTATTCTGTTTTGGACAGTAAACTTATTTTGTCCGTTTGAGCGAGCTCCTGATCGCTCGAGCGACTTACTGAAATACAGAATCTTCACTTTTTAATTTTTGGTTAGTTTCTTGCATGCTGGTCCATTTATGGCTACAATTTAAGTCTGAAATTGGTCAATATTGGTATGGATGAGCATGCATGGATGTCGGATACCGGGTAGGAGATGGCCCATCAGTCTGGTAGCTTGTGAACTCTACTTGGAGTATTTGTGATTCCTTTAGTAAAAAACCGCGAAACAATAAGATAATAGGTGGTCCGATAGTCAGAGCGACCCGTGAACTCTACGATAAGGTCCCCGATGTGGGTAGCCCATGGTGCAAGCCCGTCGAAATAATGCATGAGTCGTATAGTTGAGCATGATAGTGTTGATGATACATAGTGGTTATTTATTTGTTATTCATGTATATTAGATTGTTGAATGTGAACATACTTTATTTAGTATGTCTATACTTTCAATATAGTTTCTTACTCAAGTTCCGGCTTATATTTTTCTGTAAACTAATAATTCACAAATGATGATATGGATCCAAGAACTTAGACTTTACTTTTGAAGATGACTTAGCATGTTAGATAGAATTTACATTTTCAACAATATTATTATGTTTAGACATTCAGTTAGACGTTTTCAAACTTATTTATTTAATGGTTCGGGCATTGTGGGTCTATTTTGATTAGTTTATATACAGACTAGTCAAGATGGATTATTTGTTATTTGATAGATGCTTATCAATTTTTGAAATTTATTTCAGTTTATTAGAATTATGTTTATATTAAGTTTTGATTTAAGTTGTTCTATTACTTATCTCATCATACCCTCTAGTTTGGGGTGTGATAAGAAACATTAAACAAGTAAGTGCAGTAAATAAATAAAATGCCGATAATATTTTTTTTAGTCTACTCCTATGACTTATTTCTAAGTTTCTGACACATATGTCTGACCAATATTCACAAGTGTCCAAAATTCATTTCAAATTCCAAATTCCAAATTTCGAATCGATACAAGCGTTGCATGTCATCAAAATTCTATTTCCATAGCAATGTCATGATGTTCCTAATCTCGTATCATACGCTAGTGTACCTAAATATTAGTTCTCGTATCTCATGCTCCCAGCGTTATGCTTCGCACATGTCGTGTCTTGATTTCAAAAGTTCTACTTCTTCCCTTTATACTAATTTTTATTTTTGAAAAGACACAATGCGACACGACTTATGAACATAATGAGCTCACGACATAACTTGACTAAATACATGAGACGTGACCGACTTGGCTCCAAGACACAACCCAGTGGTAATAGACATACTACGACTCAAACCATATCTTGGCTCAAGACATCCTAATACGTCTCCCAAAAAGTAATTTCAATCTTATGTCTCGTGGCACACATGTTAGTGTTTTTCAAACTTAAGTTTTGTTTACAATCTCGTGAAAAGTGACGTACAGTATTAACTCATTGTTTCTAGACTCCATAATCTAAAATGATGATTCTATTCAGACTCATCAACCAATAATGTTATTGATAGCATGAAATTTAAAATTAAGCATGTGATATGCACTATTTAGATTAAATAATTATGTAAATAATGATGAATTTAACAACTATTCATGTTATTAAGTCTATTAACAAGCAGTGACAATGGTATTAAGGATTGACAACCGTTCATGCATATTAATTCATCTAATCCATGTAATAGTGCAAGTAAGAAGTGATATAACAATCAATAAGGATAATAACATGGGTCCATAATTATATATTCAATATGAATTATTTATATCATGTGATTTAACAAGTAGGAATTAAATACATCATGTCATGTCTGTGTATATGAACTTTCAAGAAACATGTATATAAAGGTTGAATCATGGTGTTAGCCCGTTGATATGGTATTGAGATTTAGGGGTTTAAGGTTCAAGTGTTTGGTTTAAGGAAATTCGGGTCACAATCAAAAGGTAACTAGAAAGGGCATCAGGTCAGGGTATAAGTAACTGGATGTCAATAGATCAAAATATGTGTGCTTGGATGACAAGAGATCAAGATATGCGTGACTGGATGACAACGGGTCAGGATATGTGTAACTGGATGGCAATAGGTTAGGATATATATAATTGGAAGCGTGACTAGTACATGTGACTGGTTGGGTGCTAGAGTTTTATACTAAAAATCATAACTTTATGTAATGGATTAATATTTATTTGAATTATTTAAATAATTATTTTTATGAGAATTTATGGACAATATTTGCATTATATTTTATCATATTGTGCATGAGTGTCTCTTATTCCACAAAGTAGATAATCCGGTGTGTAGAGTTTGGCTTATATACAGAGGATCAGATTATCGGTTCATGTAGAATATAAATTTTTGGTTCACAATCTTCAATGAAATTGGGCACACCACTAGTAAGACTATAACACAGTGTTTCAGTAAATCTGTCTTTACTACGGAAAATGTTTTAGTTTTAACTCACTATGTTAGTACACTTTCTGTGTATTGAACGGAACCACTATGAGGTAATTGTATTTATACTGACAATATAATACAATTTACTCCTCATGATTATTATGTAAGCGTACTCTTAATCCAAAAATAATTAATCAATGTGTACATTTAAACTATTAATTATTAATGAAATTCATGTTCCTTTATAGGGATTGATGATATCCTCGTGATGAAGCTTATAAGTTTCGATTATGTTAAATTCTGCAGGTGGATATTAGTATCTGACATAACGAATAAGTTAAGTGGAATGTCTCAAGAAATTTTATAGATGTTGATTAAAATAAATTATTGAAAGTCAGTAATTTATTTTAATCAATGAATATCTATAATCTTAACATGGAGAGATAGATAAGGATTTAGTAACATGGAGTTCAAAATATAATTTTGAGATATGAGAGAGGAATGCCATTATAATTATGTAGTGGTATGAATTATAATTTATATAATTCGGAATTAATCTGGGTTAGATTAGGAATCCCGAATTTTATAGGAAGTCCAGTCCATACTTCTCCTAGGGATTCCCATCGTTACCTATATAAACACCGCTATACCTTTTAGGTCAGACACAACATGATATTCGAAAGATTGAGAGAGATTCTGTGAAGACAAAAGGATTACGTTTTTTAGCCCACCCTCAGTACGTGATCAACGTGCAATAAGATTACAGTAAAAGATCTCGAGGTCAGTCGAGTAAGATCATTATAGCCATGCTCAAAGTTTAATCATGATCAAACTGTAAAGATAACCAAGATCGAACTAGACAGATCTCGAAAGTATGAACCCTAATTCTACCTGGTAGGGTTACATAATTTTTTATTGTATAAACTGTACGCATTCATCGTTGGATCTCAGGAATCGATCTCTAACAAAGTGACTAGTTCTGATTGGTCCTGACTGTTTGGGTTTGCAATCTAAAAATTTCACTCCCAAAGCTTGACCGGTCAGACTTCACACTTGACTAGTCAGGATTGACTGCTATCCCAAAATTTCTTCTAAGTTTCTACCATTAAAACTTCGTGAGCTTATTACCAAGGTCTAGACAACAAATTAAAGTTTGGAGAAGAAAGATTTACCTCGAATAAGCATGATTACACCTTGAATTAAAGAATTAAACTCCAAATTTAAAATCCTCAAGTGAGATTTGACTCCAAAATAGAACTTCTCTCTATGTTTTACCAATCATTCTTCTTCCTTTCACTTCAAATTCTCAAGGCATAGAACTGTTACTCTCTCTACGTTTCTCAATTTCCGGGTGAAAAATGAGAGAATGGGGTTATATAGGAGTGAGTAGACAACGTTGCACATAGAGGTGGAGTGTTGACTTAATGATCATGGTTGCTATTGGTGAGGAAGAAAAAATTCTGTAAAAACATACAATGAAAAAGGATGGGTTTTAAAGCAAAACCATTGCCAATAGTGGTTTCGGGTTTGCAATGGTTTTGCTTTAGGGTCAAGGTAAAAACCGATTGCCTGAGGGCCAAGGTAAAAACCTACTGGAGAAGGAGATTTCCGTAGAAATTTTCTATAAATTCTATAATGAATGTATTTGTTTTTATAGAAAATCTAACTAAATCATGCATAAATTGATAAAAAATTATTTTTATTTGATTTAAAATTGTTGAATCCTCGTACTTTTGTGGAATCAAAAACTTTTCCTTATTTAAACTAGATTTGGTCTATTGAATCCATATGCATGTTCCAGATTATTCTGGAAACTGAATTACGAAGATCTTTCAAAGCTAAAAGGTCTGAAGTTATTCCAGAATTGCAAGGGGTTGTTACCCCAGATTAAATCCTCCACGTTTTCTGTCATCAGTTCATAGTTATGTTATCAATTTCTAGCCCTGCTACTGAAGAGGCTCCTACGTTATGCATAATCGACAGAAATCAGCATACTCAAAAATATTACCCTTCTTTTTCAAGATTGTTCTTCCATATCCTTGCAACCTTGTTGTGGAACCGTCAACCAAACATTTAAAAACAAAAGGAAACGGAAATACTTTTTGCTAAACTACTACGTGAAAAAATATTTGGCACCGAAACAAACAAACCCTAAGGTTCAATCCAACCAAAATCAAGAGGAGAAATAATCAGGATCAAGATTTTTATTAAATCCATCACAAGACGAGCTTAAAAGAGGATGAATAAGGAAATATAGGCAACTAAAGAAACAGTAGGAGAAACGTATTAGTAGAACAAATGGTTACGAGAATGAGGAACAGTAGTAACTCGCACAAAAAGACACACTAAGGATTCTACTAGTCAAACCACATAATTAAGGTCACAAAGAGAAATATATTAATAATACCGGGAGACAACAAAATATGAAAAAACAAAAATCGAACTTCTCCACCTGAGAGGTTGATCAAACCACATCTGGATTCATCGAGCACAAAGAAATCAGGATAAATATGCCTAGGAATAAACCATAAACAACCAAGAAAGGAATGAGCACACGTTGGCCACCTCAATAGCGAAGCATAACAAGCCTCAAGAGGTACAACAAAATTTCCTACTATTCATAGCCGCGAGAAACTCACTACTCCAAGCGCCCATAATCATGGTCCAAATCTCGACTTCTCCTCCTTCCACGTTTTTCAGAGGTTGCTCCATCATAGTTGTCATCTTGCATTGGATCGTATCCATCCTCATAGCGACCGTGGTCCTGGTCAGCTTCTGAACGTTTATGCCCATGATCATGCTGTCCATACCATTCAGGATCATCTTCTTCTGGCTCAGCATACTCATAGTTCCTATCCCTCTCACCATGTCGAGCCTGCTCGTTTTTTGATTCCACGCGTTCGTAATCGTGCTCCCTATTATCAAGGGAAGTCCCTTGGTCATGTTCAGGGTCCCCAACTTCGTAAGTCCTTGACCTATTCTTATCCCTCGCTCGAGGGCGGTCCCGCTCGCGATCATGGTGATCACGTTCATACTCTCCACCACGATCTCGGCCGCGATCGCGATCGCGATCACGTCCGCGGTCCCGGTCACGACCCCTGTCCCTGTCCCTGTCTCGATCTCGATCTCTGCGGTGCCTATCCTGCTTGTGATCACGATCCCTAGGTTTGTCATGAGAGCGCTCAATGGATCGCTCCGGTTCTCTCTCTCTATCTCTTCCCCTTTCACGTGATTTTTCCCTTTCCCTGAAACATTTGTTATTGACAAGTAATCAGCTTACGGATTATACATCAATATATGGAAATTGTTATGCAAAGGAAATGGGTCAAGGAACAGATTAAGACAAGTTTTCCACTTCACTATACATTAACATGTTCCAATACACTTTTCATATGGAGAAAGGACTTCGCTAGAAATCCATACCTGAACTTAATCTACTGATTATCAGTTGTTTTATACGATATTAAGCTTGCAAATTAAACAATTACTTACATGCAAGTAGTCACAAAATGGGTACTCTGATATGATTTATTGCGGACTCTGCTTATGTAACCCTTTGTGTGCAACAAAAACATGAAGCAAAGACATCAAATAAAAGTGTTACCGTTCTCCATGCCCATCGTCACGTATCCTTGGCTCCTCCGACCTTGATGGTCCTCCAGATTGTTGTTGCTCTCTAAGCATTTAAAGAGTGGAAGCAAAGATTATGTTTGGAAAGACTATGTTTGGCTACAAATGAGATCTCAGCAGACCTATGTAGTCAACAAAATTAACTGGGAAAAGTGAAAAAACAAACATAGGTTATCAAATGCAGCAGCTGAACTCCTATCTGTAGATATTAAACTTTGATGACACCCAGAAACCAAGCTAGACAAGATCCACCAATGACATTCTGAACAATTCAGACTCTCAGGAATGGCAACAAGATGAATAGTAAGCTACAATAGTTTCAATTCAACAAACTCCAAGGGAATACCAAAAACCCATACACGTGATACCTTACCTAAACAACCATAGGACAACAATTGTCAAGAGAAATGGTCCATAAATCGATATACGGCCATTACCAGCAAATAATTTCCACTAATTTGAATTGGATTTTATCCCAGAAAGAAAAGAAAAGAACTGGAATTCAACTATTAAAGCATCAACAAGAGCTACTTCCGAAGAAAACACGAAAGGAAGGTTGTTTTTCTTCCGATTTCCTTTCCTTTCTCTCCCAACCTTTTCCCTGGTGCTACTGGTACGTGAGAAACAAAATAGGGAATTCAACAAAAAGAAAAGTAAAAACTTACAAATATAACTATTCACATGCTGCACATTAGATAAATCTGACTTATATCGCAATGTTTACGAGTTTGTGCAATTATTGTCATCAAGCATATACCTCCCAGAATACTTTTGGTTCGAATCCTCCCCACCAACCCTAGTTGTGCCAAGTCCTCCACCAAGTCTACGAGGCCGCCAGTTTGGGACAGTTCTACCACGTTCAACGTCCACAAGCACCCTTCTGTTATCAAGCTTTTTCCCATCAGCTTGTTTGTATGCAGCTGCATGACATAAATGAAGCAGTGAGAACAACCCGTGACAACTACAAAAATAATCAACAAGCTAGTAAAACTACTGCAAACCTTTCATATCTCTTGTGTGCATGTACTCAATGAATGCATAGCCTCTAGGTTTATTTGTCACTTTATCATTAACCAGCCGAACCTGCAACTCAAGGGGTAAAAATGAGTCACCATCAACGAAACAGGATCCGATCAAGAGGCTCTTCTAAGCTTAAAACTGAAAGTTCTACCAGATAAGGGGGAAATATCAATCAAAATCCTAAATGCCACAGCAGACAGGAACTATGCCTCATTAGCCGTGCTCACTTTAAATCACACAGCTTCCCTCGTAAGATGCATCATCACCACTGCTAGAGTTGCAGAAATACTGACGTGTACACGGCCAACTTACCAGTGATTGAACATACTGCCCTCTCCTTACCAGGGATTCTAAATATATTTATAGCATAAAGAATGATGTTTAGACCAATGTATGAAATACCAGGATATCTCGCAACACCTGAGACGTTTTTGATAACCTTTAAATCCAAAGTGAAATATTAGTACCAGGAAATGCATGTAAAACTTAAATAAAGAGAGATGCTAGTACTCCCTATTTTTTTACCTAGTAGAGGAAAATGTTGTCAGTCTCCTTTGTTGGTCCGGAGTAACAACCAAAAGGGCCAATATATTACTGCTCTGCTGAATGCAGAATTTTCAACTTTGCTGTGCAGGATGAAGCACCGGCTTCCAACTTGAATTGGTTATAATGGTACAAGAGTAACTTGCTCGAAATGCCATTTTTTGAAACAATAGAACTTTACCAAGGTTTGTGATTATATGATGGGCCTTACTTCTAGACAAATACCTAAAAAGCTAGCAAAGCACCAGCACCTAAAGATCACTGCAATGGATGAGCAAAATAAACCAACGTGCTATTATGGGAAAAAATGAAATGATAAATTAGTGAAGTGATGTGAGTTCATTTTTGCGTCAAAATTGATGGTTCATGCACAAGTAAATCTCTAACAATGTATTGCCAATTGCATTCAAGTCAAAGAAAAAATATGTGCAGAAAACACAATTTCCAATCCATAAACTCTGTAAAGGAAAATCTCAGATGCTAATGAGGAAATAAAAACATTTTCACAGTTCATTTTCTCTTCGATGCTGTATATTATACCTGACAGAAAAACATATTGGAACTTGATCCGTGGAAAACAGGAATTGAAAGAATAAACCAAAAATGACGCAACAAATACTTATTTTCCACTGAAAAGGTGTCATAATCTGCTGGAACAAAAACAAAAACCTTCTTAGTTAACAAGAAGGCAATAACCAGAGTACCAATAGATAACGCTCTTTGACACCTACCCGCTTGATTGGCCCGTAAGCCTCAAACTCCCTTTTTGCTTTGCTTTCCGTTGTCTCATAATTCTGAGAGAGAAAAAGCATCACGTATAAATATTTGAAGTGAAAATTGAAACACATAAGTGCAATGTTACTCACCAGCCTAGCAACGAATAGTGTTTTGTATGGATCTCCAGCAATGTCTGGGTCGTTATTCGGTTCATCTGCAAGGAGATTTGTTTCCATGAACAAGTAAGATAACTGAACCATAAAATGTAGCAACTTTATCTAGCTTATGATCAATGAAAGGATGGAACAGCCTTCTCACATTTCTCAAGCTCCTCTGCAGCCTTTTTTGCACCTTCCTCGAGACGTAACTTGTGGATCCTTTCCTTTTTCTGTGCCTGAATCAACCCAGTGAATTAATAGGATTGTGCAATGATTAGCTGAAGTTGTATCTCAAAAAAACAAAGTCAGTCCAAGGAACCTAATACATCAACCAAAAGCAATGCAGAGTAGTAAAAAACTCCAAAAGCCACGACATCTTAACCTTGCAAACAGATTCCAAAAGCCAAGACATGTTAACCCTGCAAACAGTTTTCCAGGTTGTGTCCATTCCCAAAACCTTGCAGCTTCAACGAGAATAGCAGATCGCCCATTCACAAGAATCGTAGACCAACTTATACGTGGTACTTCCAAGCAAATGCACACATCAAATCCAGCATCACAACTTTTGGTGATACATTTGTCATTTTGGGCACCAGTTTTCCGCTTTCCCATGTATTGTGTTGGTTGTTCCGAGTTCATATGCAAGCAAATTGCTTGAAGTAGAAGTGTCAAACATGATGTTAAAATTGTTTCACCAGACTCTCAAGAACAACAGTCTAGGTTATGCTTTAACATGGAATCAAGTGCCTACAAGTGGAAAAACTCATGGGAAAGGAAAAGGTCAGGATCAACTGAGCACGAGGCGCACCAAAGTGCATGTTGGGGACGTTGAACCATACTAGGCAAGGAAAGGAGAGGAGGTTAAAAACCCAACCTAGGTAAGCAAGGCGTGTGCGCCTTGAGAGGGACTGACCAAATGAGGCATGGCTCTATCAATTTTGAGTCAAATCAAACATATTTTGATCATAGCCACAGAAATTTCAATCACATACATGTTGGCTTCATCACTTACAGCAAAATTAGAGCTATGGGTAAACGATTACCCATCAGCAGATGATTGAACTACTCAATACAATTCCTGCACTGAAATTTCTCTTGATCTGTTTAATAAAGTCGATCTCTTAGATATTGCTTCTCTTTCTTCTCCTCTGGTTTTTCCCCTAGCTGGGGGGACGAACAATTTCGGTTTTTTAACTACTGTATTTTCTCTCTCTTGTTTTTTTTAAAATCTGTCTCCATGTTATGAGCAGCTTTGCTGAGCACAAAGAAACAATTTTCGTGTTGTTAGATGATCATCTTTTATTGAATTTCCGTTTTATTTCTTGTCTATGCAAGAATTGTTGACTATTTCACATTCGGGAGAATTTTTTTTATGGCTTTTTCAAAAGGAACACTTTCTAAGATTCTTTACCTTAGCCTGGCATTTGAAGTATTGGTGTATACTACTTTTATTTTTTCACGCCAAGTTGCGCATTGATTCAATAATGCACGTGCCTCGTGCCTAGACCCCCCAACAGACCTTTGAGTGTTGGTGTGCCTTTCACCGTAATCAACTATAGATGGACTGATAAGATTCATCTAAAGTATTTTTAAGGTTTAAAAGATCCGGTGAAGATCACATGATAATTGAGGGTACCCGGAAGAACATTGCAACGTGGCACTTGACAGAAAATCCCATACCCTGCCATTAAGGCAAGAGGGCAATTCCGAAGCTGCATCTCCTCATTCCCAACAAGCACTCCGGGCTTCGTCCGTCACTATGCATCCATATAGGGAACTCTCCCATGGAGCTCCCAAAGTATAGTATTATCCTTGCCTAATGAGACCCTCATGGCATGTCCTAAATAAGGCCCCACTGAGCCTGGAGACCCCTTATTCCACAATACCCTAGGCCGAGAGCAGGGCCGAGGCACCTCACTTGCGACCAAAGGAGGCATGTGATTTTAGATGCTAGAGCGAAGGGATTGTGAATACTCACCTCCACAAGGCAAGCTCCAACTTGGCTGACCGTAGCAAGAGAGGGGATATCGATCGACATCTGACACCTTGGAAGATGTATCACAACCACAACCTGACATTTGGAGAGCCATATCATACCTTCTACCTTACTAGATCATATGACGCGGGTCTCCACCTATCACTTAAACAGTTAAACTGCATATTAGAGATGGAGCCTGAGTTTGATGGTATGTAAAGGCTCGGAAATTTTCGTTAATTTATACGATTAAAAGGTTATTAATTGATTCATATTAAAGTGTATGACGTAAATTGAGTAATTAAATGTGTTTGAGGTGAAGTGGGAATTAAAAAAGAGGTGAAAAACGATCGGGTCAGGTTTGGGACCATCAGGTCAGGCCCC
>JABCMJ010014068.1:0-25976 GCA_014822125.1 Arbutus unedo | reverse complement strand
TTTAAATATGTATATCTTAATTCAAATAATTCAAAATATCTTCATCTATTTCACTTATTTAAGATTGAAAGTGTTCAACTGCATCAATCATCTATTTTTGCCGAGTATTTGGTTCTCATTTTCTTCACTTCTACGTTCTTCTATCTTCCATGTCTTAGTTTTGACACTATTTTTCATGCGTAAATTCCCTTTCTATTTTTATGTTCTTCACCTTGTTATCTCGTCTCTTCTGTGTATTGTTGTTATCAGTATATCACGAGAATGGTCTTGTAAGTATTTTTTGCCTTCCATTTAATAGACAGAAGTCTCGTAGGAGGCTATACTAAATTAGGTTGGCTATGACAACAAAATATGCTCTGACCCTAGGAAACAAAAGTTGCTGCGACAATCTTCTCAACGTTAAGCCTCAACAAACTTATTTGATACAAACTTGATAACACTTAGAATGTAACATAGAAACCTATACTATCGTCTTACTAGTTGACAGCAAATTGGTTGCATCATAGAAAGTTCTATTCAGTGCACGGCATCAAATGGGATGCACCCTATGCAAGCGATAAGCCAAAAGCCAGGAAAAAAAACAAAATAAAAAAACCCATACCAATTATGGCCAAGGGTTCTTTGAGCTTTTAGACATAATATCAAAATGAGGCCTAACTTATGTGACCTTTAACATGTTGACTCTACACAAAAATTGTTCAATGGAGGGATACACACCTCTAACAAAAGAATTCCTATTCAGCTTACAAATAGGCACTTCCGTAGTTGCCTTGATCATAAAAAGCCTTGTCCCAACTAAAATGAGTTAAGCTTCATGTGGAAATTTGATGTTAATGAGCATTAACTCATTCAATATTCGTAATGGACTAGGTCATGCTACTCTGAGAATGAGTTCTTAGTATTATATCTCTACGAAGTCAATCCTAAGACCTAGACAACCGAAAATGTTGAGCTAGTTTGTAGACTTTCATCATATACTTTGTCAGACCTCTCATTAACACCAAGTGAATAAATGTCAGAAAAAGAAAAGGTAACTAGAAAGTGTTTCTTGGCTATATGAGTTGGAGAGTGGTCAACGCCACTAATTCCCTGTGAAGAACTTCCATATCAAAAGTCTCGGAACTGAGTAAACTTATCCCTGTGGGTCAATTCTACAGCACATACATGTTCATAAAACGTAACTTCAAGAGTTCATGCAGGGCATTTCAACAATCCAATATAGGAATTTCAGTTAAACACAAAGACAAATCATGCTGAGCAAAAAAAAACATAAAGCAACTCATATTTATACGTGAAAAAGACGAAACCAATATACCGAAGTAAAGAGAGAATAATCTGTATAGATTAGCAAGTTGGGAGGGGAAAGAAAAGAAAGAACAAAGAACAGTCTTTTTACCTCATTGATTATGGTAAGTGTCGTCTCAGGTTTTAGCTCCTTAATACGAAGACCTTCTTTCACCCAAGATTGGAAGCCACCTTGGACCAGATACGGTTGCTAAATACAAGAAAAAAGACTATTTGAGTTTAGATTGAGCCATCTACTTTGGAAATCCAAAGGATGAAACTTTGACTAGGAAAATTTCCTTATGACAGCAGATGACGTGCGTAACAAAAACTTTCTTCAGAGTTCAGATATGTATGACCAAATGATGCAATAAATTTTAGCTACGTTAATAATCCTGAGTTGGGCCTTTTCATTCCCTTTGAACACTAAAAATCTGACAGCTCATGGCCCAAAACACGTAAACGACCAAGCTTTACAAAAATCAACCTTCAGCTTGTTCAGAGAGCAGCTCATCTTGCAAATACCCATTGACAAAAATGCTATGAACATTAACTCCAAATTTAGTGTTGAGAACTTTAATGTTAATTAGACCGAAATAAGTTCCACTAATTCCATTACTATCAACCAAATGGATAATGAGAGTAGCTTCTTGGATAACACCAACTTAATCTGATGCCCAGTCTTAATTGGTTGGAGCGAAATAATCTTCTTTGGAAGCCCAAGGTCAAGCCACGTGGGTATAAATATCTTTGGTCCAATAATTGTGCTTGGTAGTTTTGTTATTTGTGTTTCTGTAAGGATAGGATTCGTTTAGTGTAAAGATTGAGGGCTTTTTTGAGTTTATCTTTTATCCAAGTTGTTAGTCTAATAAGGGGATTGCAATGCAATCATTAAACTTTGATTAACAAAAGTTGATAGTTGTTTGATGATTAGGCTTTGACCCTTATGTGCTCACAAGTATAAAACAGAGAAAACATATCCCATTCACACAGAAGCAAGAATTCTGAAATAACAGCCATCTTATGCACCAAAAGAACAGCCATCTTATGCACCAAAAGTTACAAACAAGACCAAAATGATGCTATCACATGAGAAGTCAACGAAGGGAAGAAGAGTTTTAGTCTCAAACATCAGAGGAGTCGAACATAATTTCCGAAACAATCGGAGATTTCATTGTTACCTTAAAACACTTCAGAAGATTTCATTATCTTGTGTTTTTGGTAAGTGGTATTTTAGCTACAAAGGATTAGATTTTTAGCAAAAATATATTCACACAGATATTCAACTTTTGCCTACCACGACCAATGAATATATGAAACCCAAAATCATGAACTTATCACCAAAATATACCCAAAACTTCTTATTGTGTACGCAAAATATTTTGGAATTCTCCACTAACAAGCTTGCGCTACATCATTGCTTCTTCCTTTCTTAATTCATGAATCCATTATTTACAAGCTTAGTCACTAATACAGATGAGAATGATCAGTTCAAAATATACTTGCCTTGACCCCGAGCTTCTTCAGTGATCTTGCAATGCTCTTGGAACGTGTACCATCAGCATCCAAAACTACAACCTTGGACCTGTCCTATAGATGGGATAAATACATTGCTTTGAAGTTTGAAGCGTCATTTAAAATATCTTATCTTTTACATAACACCATTGCAAAGCAATTGATCATATAACTTAAGAAACTGATCATTTTCCTCTAAATGGTAACCATCAGATCCTAATTCTGGCTTTTAACTTGCAAAAAAACAAAGTAATAAAATACAAACTTCTGATATAAATTTGACAAAGTATGACTCTTCGTCTTTTCTCATTACCTTCTAGTTTTTCATTTTAGTTAGGTGGAAAAAATCGATGAGTTCGAAGAGAGGCTGCAGTTTTGATGATCTAAAACGGAACTTGCAGTAACGTCAAAACTATTAAATTATACACAGTTCAAAGCCATATGGAGACATAACTACGCACTTGAACAATCTTCAAGTTTCGAATGACAACTGCAATCAATGAATCATCAAGGTCTTTTCCACTCTTCAATAACTTCTGTACTGAAGCATCAACCTGAAAATTGAAAACAACAATGAAAACAGAACAGCAGAAGAGTATAACGTCATCCTTTTTGCTTGTATCCCAGTCTCATAATCCTCTCTTATGTACAAAGAAGTCAATGAAATACTGAGCTTTTTTCCCTCAAAAGAAATGACAGATGAATCATTGGATTGTGTTAATCTACCTCAGGTAGTGTTACATTGCCATATCTAGACCTAGCTGCCCGTCGAAGATCAGGGATGCCATCTCTTTCCCTGAGAACCTTCACAAAGACAAAGCCCAGAACCAAAGACCATTAGCAACTAGATCGTCCAAAATTCAACAGAAAAGGTGCAATTGAGTGTTCTATGACGAAGAAGGCCACTATAAAAGGAATTATGGAAAGTGGTACAAAAAAACAAGGATTATTGGCCCAGCTAGGCTTCAAATTCTCATAAAGCTTAATCCATAAGGTGGCAGATAGGAAATTTTGAACTCCATTAAAATATTGTAGAGCGAAGCATAAATTCGCTGAAGATTTTAATACTAGCAATAAAAACAACAATACCAAATGCTCCAAGTGTATAGAATGCAATCCAATACAACAATGAAAATGACTGTTATTCCCAAGGTCAAGGAATCATCATAAATCATGAAAGCATTCCTATAGCAGAAAAGGCTGGAAAAATTTACAGTCTCTTGCCTCGGGCCGGACATCAATGAGCAAGACATTCTCCTTCCCTGTCAAGAGCTCAAAAGTTGACGTAGGGGATAAATCTCCGGCGTATCCACCATAGGTTAAAAACCAGTAAGAACCCCTGCACAAATCTGATAAACGATAAAACTTTTCCACAAAATTAATCATAAAATCAACATGTTCTTCCTACCCCTTTCGGTAAGTTGGTCTTGCAAACCCCAACCCCACACCTCGGGAAAAACAATTACGTATGTATGTACTTATACATACATGTGGATAAATTGAAATAAAAAGGCAGGATAAATAGAAGCAAAAAGCAACATCTATACCACAAAGTAGCTGAGGTTCCAATGAAAAGAACAAAGGGGATTATTGGATCATTGGGGTCCAAGCCAACACTTTTCTCCAACAACTCCAAAGCCATGTAAACCTGCTTACAGTGCATGAGAGATCAGAATGAAAGATTTCAAGATATATCAAATAACAAAAAAGTATGTGCATAGTGCCGATGTTGCAGATTTCCAACATTTTGTCATTCAAATAATTCTCAAGTTGAAAGAAAGTTTGAGGTGTCTCCATGGCAGACTAATAAGAGAAGCTCCCACAAAGTATCCCAACTAATATAAAGTTCAAAAATAACTTTTTTCTAACCATTCAGAATGATGGAACTAGACAAAACAATATTCCCAAGGATTATTTCCGAATTCCTGAATTTGGATGCATATGAAGTGAAGTAAAGAGAAGTGTTACTCATGAGGAAAAGAAAAGAAAGAGTTAGAAGGATTTCGTTTACACAGTAATCGACAAAATCTTCTCTGCTCTGAATATGTACTGTGGAAACAAATTCTATGCTTGCTCTCGTACAAACTGAGTAATCTGGTATAAAAAATACGTCAATAAGGACTTCTTCCCCCTTCATTCCCTCCCAATTTGAAAAAAAAAAAAAATTGCTCAAACAGTGGACTGTTTGTTCCTCACAAACCCTCGTACAATATACGTCTTGAAAACAATCCAGACAAGGATAATATTAGAATTTCCCTCTGTATTATTCACCTGTCTCCCAAATCCCTAATCCAAATGCAAAAGATTTTGGGAGAGGGGAACCAACCGCTAATTCATCAGTATCAAATTATCAACTACACAGGAGTTGTTTATGGCTGTAGCTATGGAAAGAGAAGGAATTGAACATACCTGTTGAAAAGTTGTACCAACTGGCCTTAAGACTTTTATTGCCCTATCTTCAGACAAACTTAACACATTTCGGACTTCTAGAGGAAGCAAATCTTTTGTAGATCCATACGCAGAAACAACATAGGTGGCCCCCTGATTTAAAGAATCCTCAATTTGAACAATTGCCCACCTCAAGAAATCAACAGAAACAGCACCCACTTTATTAGAGGCTTCCTTCAAGTCATTGGAGAAGCCTGTGAATTTATTATCTGCAAATTCTCCCACTTGATCAACAGAAGAGATCACTTTACTAAGAGCATTATCAAACCCTTCATTAGAACCTTTCAAAGCAGACGTTACGGAAGAAGTAACCATATCAATTGAGTTTTTTAGAGCACTTTCTCCCTTATTGATTGAAGAATTAATATAATCACTAACCCCACCGAAAGTCTCCTCAATTTTTGTCTCACCACTGGACAATGCATCGGTATCCATAGTCAACGAATCAGATACAGACGAACTTGCTACAAACTTCAGATCTTCCATCCTTACATAATGTGGTATGTTTATTCCACTCATTGGATGACTCTTACCAAAAAATTCACAGTTGCTGTCACCTAATCCATTTCCATAGAGAGGCACGTTAATTAAACACGTGGAGCCAGATTGTTCTCTTCCGCCAACAAAATTAGAATAGAGAGATGGAGCGGCTTCTGTTTCAAAAGAAACTCCCTGAATACGATTGCCACTAGCTAAGTCCAAAAACACCCTGTCTTCCGCACTGCATCTAACCTCAAATGACTTCCGATGTGATGGCAAGTATTGCAGACCTCCAAGTAAAGAAATCTGTAAGATTGAAGTTTCATATAGTATAAATTACTAGATTAAAACATGCATGAATATAAATGACAGAAACATTTTCAAAAGACGAAGAAATTGCAAGACAAAAAAATATCTGTGGCCTTTACAACTCAAGGATGTTGTAGGGTATGACTCTTCCAAACTTAAGTCCTCGTAAATGAGAATCTTGCAAAACATGGCTTCTGTTGTTTATGAAATAAAACAGCATTGTGGGGTCATAGAAGAGGCATGGGGCACTATTTCAAATAATCATCTCACTTAATGTTCCATTACTGACAAAACATAATACTAGAATATATCATATATAGGTCATATATAGGACACGATGCTGTCCTTTCAATTGACAAATAAACAACCGTAAAGAACAAAAAAAAATAAGCCACTATCTGGTTCATTACTACAGTGTTTACAATGTGATCACATATAGACAATGTGTAAACAATCACTTCCCAATCACCAACAATTTTCTAAGAATAACTACTTAGATTAAAACAACATTCAAATCAGTTATAGTGCTTCTGCCCTTAAAATGTATATAAAAATCCTTTGCAATTTTGGACGAGTGAAGTGCCTTCTTTTCTTCAATTTCTCTGAATCCATGCAGACGACTGAGAGAGAAGGGCTCTGCGTTCTCCAAGTGTTTGATCTTAGCTTAGCATGCTAGCTACTGCTTCATTTCATATAGTGATAAAGCTTTCTTTTTCTTAGTGCTACACCCCCTAGTATAGTCAGGGAAACTTTGGTTATGTGGCTTTCTCTTATTTTATAGGGCTCTATTTTCTCTGACTTGACTCAGCGGTTAGAGTATCACTTTCACACGGCGCATCTTTACATGTGGCATCTATGTCATAGTAGCTGGTTTTGAGTTCAGCACTGACTATTGGTCTCAACAGTTTATTGATAACTACAAGTACACTGTACACCATAAGATAAACCAAATTAAGCCATTGAAGATTTAGGAGAGAATGATTCTCCCTACAGTGACTTTCAGTTCCAAAACGAGTTATGATCGACAATATAAGTTTGGTGGCTTCTATGCAGATGTTAACAAGGGCAACATTCTGTAGTCAGCTATGCGGTTCTATAGTGTGTTTAATGCTTTATTTCCAAAAAACTTTCTATGGACCCTGGCCACAGGAAACAAATGGCACATTCCAATCACTTTAAGGATAAAGTTGGTAACATAAAAAATTGAACTCCTCAGGTTTTTTCTCTCATGAAATCTCACCAAAATTGGTGAGAATCAAAATGGGGGTTTTGAGGGGTTCTCTATTCTCACCCTCTCTTACCTTCTCTCACCATTTCTCAACTCTTTGTCAATCCAAACATGAGAGAGTATTCATTCCCTCAATTTCCTTTCTTTTCTCTTCAAATCACTCAATCCAAAGGGGCTGTTACGGTTGACTAGTTGAATAGCAAGGTCAACTAGGTATAAAGTGCGCACATACAAACAAACACAATCACGCCTATACAGATAGATGAATGGAAATAGGCATATATATGTACACATCAACACTCCTAGAGCTGGACCTTAAAAAGTGACATCAGATACCAAGTACCCATTTCAGTTTAAGATAGAATTCCCACTATATAAGACTTCAACAATGTGAATGAAAAAAAGAAGTGAAGCCTTCTCACCTGGGAACAGCTGGTGGTGGCTGAACAAATAGGCAACATTGTCATGTAAAGCTACTATATTCAGTCAAAAACTGTATTTTTCACTCTCTCATTTTACGCTTGAAGCAACATGAATCCAACTAAACTATAACAAATCAACATAAAAAAGCTTGAATCTTAATCCATCCCAAAACTCAGCAAAGGGGTTTTTCTGAATTCTCAATTTGTTGGGTGAAATCAAAGAGTTCTTTGGGGAGAACAGTGACCCTAGAGTTTGCTTTCAATGGGAAAATTTTAAGCATTCTGAAAATGGGTTTGGATAATCCACTGATATTGACATGGAAATGGAAACGAGATGTTGGATATGTGATTCGAGGAATCGTGTGGCTTCATCCCTTTGGCTCCCGCCTGCCTCTCGTTTTTTTGTGGGGACAAACTGAAATTTTCTTATTCGTTTGGGTGTTTTAGATTCATATTTTTCAATTTCTGGCCAAAATTAATAGTTATTAATATTATCGTTTTTTCTTAATCTTAATAAATTTACATAAATTAAATTTTTTCTTTACAAAAAAAATTAAAAATTAAAATATTGAGTAAAAATTTCAAAATTTTATGAAAGAACAAAAAAAATTAAAAAATAACTTTTAATACCTTTAGCCTCCTTTTGTCCAATATCACTCTTAATCAATTATTTTATATATTTTTAATTTATCTCATCAAAATAAATAAAAATATATAAAAAATAAACAAATATGATAAAGTATTAAATAATACCTCTTCAAACCTCACCATCTACTCATTTTTATTATTTTTCATGTTGAGTTCCCATTTTAACCCAATAAGAGTATTGGTCATTTAGGGTCAATTTGATCAAAATAAGTTTTATTATTATTTTTTACCTTTATTCAAAAAATAAAATTACATTTATTAACAGTACGTTAAATTTTTTAATTTCAATCCAATCCAAACAGTGTGTTTAATTTCTCCTCTGTTTACCTTCTGACCATTTTTCTTTCTTTATTTTTTTTCTTCAGATTTTTGGCTTTCAACAACATGTCCATCTTCAAGGTTTATTTCAAAATATTTTGACAACTCATAACTCTCCTTACTTTTCAATTTCTCTAATATTTCAAATAATTTGAAAACAATTACTCCTTCCGTTCCGATTTATTTGTCTAATTCTGATATTTATGCATCTTAAAAAATTGTCTAAATTGAATAAATTATAACGTTTTTTAATTATTATGAAAATATTTTCGGGTAAGACTAATCAAGATCTATCAAACAATATTCATATTGCATATAAAATAATAAGGGTGAATTACTCTTACCTCCCTTGAAGTTTACAAAAAGTATAATGTCCTCCTTAAAGTTTTTAAAATTACTCTGATATCTCTTACTTTTTAAACTATGCAATTACCTCTCTTATTGTTAAAATCAGTCAAACATCATTAGTTACGCTATTAAAACTTCAAATTCAAGATTTTTCTAACAAAATAAATTGTAACATAATTTCTATTGCATTCGAAATAACCTATGATGATTTTTTTAGATTTTTATAAAGTCAAAATTCAAGTAGAGTTTTCAAATTTGTCTAAATTTTGACTTTAGAAAAATCACAAGAAAATAATATAGCCTAGTTTGGATGTGATAAGCATTACATTATAGTTTGTTTTATCAAAAAAATTCTCAAATTTGAAGTTTTAATAGCGTACCTAACGATGTTTTACAGATTTTTATGATAAAGAAGGTAACTGCATAATAGTTTAAAAAATAAGGGAGGTCAAAGTACTTTTAGATACCTCAAGAGGGCATTGTATTAGTTATAAACTTCAGGGGAGTTCAGTGTAATTCACCCAATAATTAAAAAGTAAAAATTATGAAATTATTATTTTAGAGATATGAAACAATAAAAATGAACAAACAAATCGGGATGGAGGTAGTAAGATTTTTCTTACAGGTTTTATCATTGGTGTCACATCTCCAGTTAGGCCTAAAGTATTATCTTAGTTAGTGGTTCATGACATTAATACTACGATTAATTATTTTTTATATTCTTTGCTTATTTTGTTTTTCAAAACAAAAATATATTTTTTTATAAGTCATGATAAAAAAATTAGTTTTATGATTTGTCTTGAGCTATTTTTAATATAAAATAAAATATTAATTAAACTAATTTAGTGAACAAATCAGTCATATTATCTATATAATGGTTGGCCTATGTCATTTTGACTTTTGCGATTATTCAGTACAATCTAAAATAGACAGAATACCCAACCATCATTAGCTCAAATTTAGTATTAATTTGGAAAACTATCACTCAACCATGCGTATTCAATCTCTAACTATTTTAATGACATGTAATGATTTAATTATATGTGATTTGTTATTTTTTGTCAAGGTACTATAATTTGAAAGAAAAGACATAAGACATGAAGAATGTAAATAAAAAGTGTGACATTAAAATGTTATTTCAAAAATGTTAGTTGAATTTGAATGTATATATTTAAATATGATGATGTGGAAATATGGTTGAGCATTCTCGTGTCTTGCTTTTGGCTCTTGCACGCAAGTTCGGTGATCGGGAGTGGTTGTCTGGTCGTGAACGCTCCGACGATCAAGTTAGAACGATATAGAAGTCGACAAAATGTACGTAGATTGAGAATTGAATAGTTGCGTACCTTGCCTTGTGGTAAAAAATAAATATTAATACATCGAGAAGATAAATGATCTTAGGCAGATTATTGTTGTCATTGGCGTCCTGATTCTGTCTTGAAAGATCCATGCCCTGATTTTGCGCACTCGCACCTTTGGAATGCGAGATCAGAGACACCATCCTCGAGATTGCATGGGTGATCCCTCTTTGCACCAACTAGCCCTTTACTTTCATGCTACCTAAGAGAACCGAGTAGAGGTCAATTTGGTCGAGAATGTTCATGGCAGGTCGATAAGTCGTAAAGTTTACGAAAATTTGTTGATCGATCGATCAGTGCAGAGTTAGACTCGAGGTCATCGAAATACATTAACGTATTGTAATGTACATGTGATTAAAATTCACTGCATGATAAATTAAGATATAAATATAATATGTACTATCAGTATATGTCATGACCCATCCCATTGTAGGGAGGATCAGTGACTGGGCAGTGACTCGATCTTTCTAAGGCCTTCACTTCCTCATAGTTTGTAGGTTTATCAACATTCAATAAGTACCTTAAAAGGTAATTAGAGTATGCAAAAATGTGAAATAGTCATAAAGACAACCTAAAAGACATGGAACGTTCCTATCAACATGCAACCCAACCGTATAACAAAAGAGTTTACAACTCATGGCCTACCTACTAGTATACAACATAAGTACAGTACAACAGGCTTAAATAGACAAAACAAAAAGGTGCATCTCCAAAAACAAGGCAAAGTTGCTCTAACAACACTTCTCACGCCTTTCAATCTCTCCTTTAGGACCTGGCATGTTGCATAACAACATTCATTACCTATAAGCTAGTGTGAATTTAAATAAACAAGTCTTTCAAGTTTGTCATACCTTAAATAATTTAACAATGTAAAAACATTGAAGAAAATACCACAAAGTGGTTCATTTTTAACACATGATAAAAAAAAAGCAACAAAATCATTTTACAGTTCTAAGGCTGTAGTCGAGAAACATGCATAAAAGATGCTTTCATTCATTTTCGGTCATCACGTGATCAACTACCATCAAGCACTATGGTATTCAATTATGAATTTTGATGTTGCTCATATTTTACAAGAGATGCTTACCTATAAATGGGATCATTTTAGAGCTCACCAGAAACTCTTTGGTACTACAATCGTTGGAGGAATAATACCTAATCCTAAGGTGGTCTAGAATCTTTTCGATTGCTCGTTCGAGAACTACGATCATATTTTGCAAGAGATGCTTACTTATAAATCTGATCATATTAGAGCTCGCCAAGAAGTACTTGGTACTACAATCGTTGGAGGAATAATACCTAATCCTAAGGTGGTCTAGAATCTTTTCGATTGCTCGTTCGAGAACTACGATCTTTGGCTCTGGAACTGAATCATTTCTTTATATCTGAGAAGAACTTCCAGATAATTTCTAACCATTCGTTTTCAACGGTTTACTCATGTATTTCGGGTGAGAGCGACTCCCCATAAGCTAATCCGTAAGCTTAAACAGCATGATGTCATCCCCGCCGTATTGGTTATGGTTGCCACCCTTATTTCATCACCTCTCCACTTTCCAACCTCTGGCGGACGAGGACCGTTATGTATCATGTCGAAGCATGGTCATTTCCTTTACCCATGACATTGTCATATTTCAACATCTATTGTACAACACTTGGCTATTCAAGTAATCAACGTTACTTTCATCAAAAAGTATAACCATGACTTTCATTTAAAACATTATACAAAAACATTAAGATCAAAATATATCATGTTTTACTAAATAGTTCAATTCCATATAAGGAATGCATATTTGAACTCACCTCCTACTCTTAGGATTATCTCTTGAATGACTAATGTGGCTCCTCTTGAATCCTACATATCACATTGAATATGTCATGTACCTCCTCTAAATTCATAGGATAAATATCCTGTTATAGCCTTAAAACATCACCATGATAACCTTGAAATATCCCAATGTTTTAACAAACATCCTGATGGCCCAAATAAACAATTGGACATTACCAAGAAACATCTAAATGTTTCATTTCTCTGTCCAAAATCCAGTTGAAACATCTTGTTCAAACATCCCTATGAAACCGCAAACATTCCGATGAGATTTCCAAACATCTAGATGTTTGTTTGCTATGTCTAAACTTAAACGTGAAACATCTTGATGGTCAACTAAAACATCTGGATGAAACCACTAAACATCTGGATGTTTGTCAAAAACATCCGGATCTTTTAGGCTTGAAATGAGACGGAGGTGATAAACATCCGGATGTTCTAGGTTTGTGAAGAAACTACTAAGTGTAGATTATTCAACCTCAAGCACAACCACCTCGAGAAACCCATAAATCAACCCTCTAAAATTTCAAAATAGAACTTCAAAACATTTCCAATTCAATTCCTATCAATTTATCAAAACCAAAACTAGAACCCATAACCTTAATTCCTCCAAAAATAGTGATTTATACCGAAATTTTGGGTTTACACCTTGAAATACCAAAACTCCAAAAATTGAAAACCAAAAGAGATGAATGACTCCAAATCCTTACCTATAGTTAAGACCTCAATTCAAATCCAAAACCTCCGAGCTTTTCAAAGCAACAGCTCATTTCCCTTTTCTTGCGGTCTTTGTGTGTGTGTGTGTGTGCGTGTGTGTTGGTTTTTCTCTTGCATGAGATTTGGATAAAGGATGAGCTTATACAATTCCTTGATCATTTGTGAGAAACCCTCAAGGTGGTGGTGGCACAATCACCTCTGTGTCCTCCATGCAATCCTCCACAGAAGCCAACATATAAAAGAGATATATATATATATATATATATACACATATCTGATATATTCCCAAGTTTTTGAGAAATCACCAATTAGTCCCTTAATTCTTAACCAATCTCAATTAAGCTCCCAAGTAAACAACACCTCTATCTATTAACCTAAATCCAAAAATCCAAATACACACATAGAACCAACTCCGGGTTCACATCTTATGTCTCGATTAAAATTTAAATTGACCTCAAATTTTACATAATTGATTCAATCACAGCCTTAATAGCCCAAATTCGGGCTAGGTCTCACAGTCGAGTCTCACAATATACATGTATAGTTTATATCTACATTACAAATTATGACAATGTGAGATATTCAAAAGACATTTTCACAACAACGGTTGAGATCGTTTTCATCTAACGGTTGGAGTTTCACTACAAAAAATAATTACACAGCAATCTTAATTAGTATTTATTTCTCTCTCTCTCTCTCTCTCTCTCTCTCTCTCTATATATATATATATATATATATATATATTGGATTTGGGGAGCCTATAGTGTGTGTGTAGTGTGGGTAAAACAATATAGTTTTGTTAATTTTGTCCTCAAAACTACATAGTTTTGATCCCATGCATTTTGATAACAATTCGTGTGATAAGTCAAAAGGAGGTAATTTCAAGGACAAAATGGATCAAACTACATTATTTTATCCACACTACACGCGCACTACAAAAAACAATACTATAGCTCCCCCAAATCCATATATATTGTATAACCCTGACTTTCTAAATAATTTAAAAAAATAGTTTGGTAATTAATATTTATTATTTAATTTGTGTCTTTAATTAACTTAAAATAAAATTTTAAAATTTTGAAATTAAAGGTGGTCGCTCGAGCGAGCTGTCAATCTGCAAAATTTTGGGAATGAAACCTTTTGGAATTTTTGAGCATTCATGGTATTCAATTCGTATATTTATGCACATAATAAGTTATAGCATTGGATTCCTTAGAGTTAAATATGAAATAATATGATTTACGTAGGATTTTCACGAATTAAAGTAGGGGTTTTTATGATATTCAATTTGGGGGTTCATGGTATTGATTTCAAAATCAATTTGAGAGTTATGGGGGATTTTAGTCCATGTTCTACATAAACGTAGCTCTAATTCTAAGAAACTTTACCTAAGAATCGTAATTCACGTACCATAAGGTATTTTGAGAGATAGTTTGTTTATTCTTGACTGTTCTTGAAGAAGAAAATCCTAGCCAATGTTTTGCCCGTGTATTCGTCAATTCGTATTCAAAACTTAGCTATTTCCTTCGATTAAGGTAGGTTTCTTTACCTACCAACCTAGAGGAATTCAATTTCATATTTAATTTATGTTTCTGTCTTAGTATGCATGATCTAAGGTTTTATTTCGAGCTCTATAAAAAAAATTAGAAAGTTGCAAGTTCTTGAAAAAGAAGACTCGCTCAAGCGAGCTCTTGGCCACCCGACTGACCTTGTTAATTTCCAATACACTGTCTAGTTTTCAGAGAAATGTCAGAATTTTATCAAAATCTGAATTTTAGTAGCGCGCTTGAGCGAGATCTTGGCCACTCGAGCGACCTATCCAAAAATTCAGAATTTATAGAGTGCTGATCTGTTAACTAGGACTTCATTCTGACATTGATAACTTGTCCAGAATACATGAACACACTGCACAGGCATACACAACACTTTGGTTAATGTCACGGATCCCCATATAATTCCCTGATGATTGTTTGACCTTGATTAATCATGTTTGACTATAAATATTTATACATGACCATGATAGTTAACTGTTGTTATGGATGCTAGAGGAAGGTGTAATTAGAACTATGTAATTGAAGGTTGTATTGTGAGTAATTGTTAATGTCGGGTATGACAGTCGTGCTACCGAGAAGATTGTCAATGATATAGAGGTTATGCTGTCGATTTTATCATACAAACGAATATTGGATAAAGAACTATGTGATAATATGTAGTGCTTGGCGGTTTGTGAGGAAAAAACTTGGAATTTACGTTAGGGACACCGGTTTAAATGTCACCCGTAACACAGAAGCGGAGGGTTTTAGGTGAACATTATAACATAGTGAAAATGTGTAGTAACAGATAGCGACATTAATTAAAAAGATGAAACTGAATAGTGCTGCTTGGCATGGCAAGTGATGTTGTTGGGTGTTGACTCGTTGTTGTGAATGTGTTTTGGACTTTAACTAGGAGGTGCGTTTAGTCAGTTGAAGGTCCCTTATTAGTTATGAAAGGACCCAAACTAGGAGGTGAGTGTATTCGATTGGAGGTGACTTTGGGACCGTCTGTGAGTGCAGCTCCAGACTTCGAGGGAGTGACGACTAGTGTCTTAGGTGTTCTTGAGCCGATTAAAGAGAAACGGCTAAGGTTCGTTGGTATCTGAACTGGTGAAACCATGTTATCGGTCGGATCTAGCTAAGGCGAGTTAGTCATTGACCTGAGTGGACGGTGGGACCTTGCTGGGTCATTATTTAGTCAGGTACACCCTAGTAGGTAAGGTGATCGATCAGCAAAAGTGTCGCTGATGTACCGGCCAAATTAATATTTGAAACTAATCCTTGCCTCAAATGTATAGAAAACCAGTATAGTAGGCAAGACAGAGTATCGATCCACGAAGAACAACAGGAAGGTGAATTACGAGACTTGAAGCTGTAGTGTTTTGGACGCTAACTTTTGATTTGATTGATAAATATTTAAAAGCTGCAATTTAAGCTAAAATAGAAAGTTAATGGGTTAAAAAAGTAGGCTAGATTCATAGAATCCTTACATCCTAAATTTTAGGTAACAACATCTTCTTCTTTTATAACTCAATCGAGGATTCAGGCCATAAAATCTCAATTAGAAGATCATTCGATGAAAAATAATTTGATTTAAAAGATGTATTCGAAATTAATTTTCGTTCAAATAAAAATAAATCAAATCATAGGAGGACATCAACCCAAGAATCAATCGTACTAAATTAATGACAACAATTGATCAAAAGCATAACACTCCCTATTTGGTTTGAAAAGTGAGAATTTGAATCAGTTTGAATAAACGGTGGAAAATAATTGAGAAAATGTTGAGACTATAGATCATAGGACGAAATTTACCCTTAGAACTTGCATAGAGAATTTAGCCTATCATATTGAAAAAAATTAAATAATAAATTGAAAACATCTTACCAAAATTTAATGAATGAATAAATCTAAACAATCTTACTTGAAATTAAATAATTAAATAATAAATTGAATTTACCCTTAGAACTTGCATAGAGAATTTAGCCTATCATATTGAAAAAAATTAAATAATAAATTGAAAACATCTTACCAAAATTTAATGAATGAATAAATCTAAACAATCTTACTTGAAACTTGAATGGAACTTGAATTGCTTGAATAAAGTTTGGAATATCTTAAAAGTAATTTGCTGCAAATTAATTGCTAGAACAATGAAAACCTAAGAGGAAACTAAGGCTAAAAAATCTGAGTAGTTGAATGTGTTTAGATCTAAACCTCCTAAGTTCTTAAATAAGGAAAATTTAGAAGAAAAATTAGGGAAAGATTTCCTAATCCTAAAAGAAAACTACTTTACAATATTGAAATTGAATAAAGAAAAAGAAAGTTATCTAATTCTAATAGAAAACTAATTTGCAAGTTAAAAATTAAATAAAGAAAAAAAATAAAAACTTGTGAATTATCGTGCAATCCTAACTGAAAGATCCAATCAGGTTTTGATCCTGACCGGACAGGATTAGCCTCTGACTTATTCTAATTATTTCTTCCAAATTCTGACTTGTTGGCCTGGCCTATTGAATAAGTCATGTTTTTTTCCTTCAGCGCGTGACTAGATGGCCTGACCTGATGAACAGGTCAAGTTAATTCTATTATGGAATTTTTCTTTTTTTCTTGATTTTTTCAACTTTCTTCAGATTTTCTCGAACTTTGCATGACCATTATCCTCGGCACTTCTTCCAATTGCACTTCTATCCTTCTTTGGGTGTCGAAACCTTCTCCAATATTCAGATATCATTATTTTGTCGTCGAACACCTTTTTTATCATAGAAAACCTACAATTGGAAAAAAGTTACCAACCGTGCAATATTTGATAAAAATGATGATTAAGTACCGTACATATGCCAAATAGAAATATGTTGAGCCGCTATACAAGATGTATTACGGTCTCAATACACCCCTCAACTTAAGGATTGCTAGCCCCTAACAACTATATTCCAGAAAAACAAACTTAAAGATAATAAAAATAAAAACTAGAGTATGACTATTAATTACGACTTGACACAAAACGAACTAAGAAACATACTTTCCCTGAATCAACCACAAGACACATCACATATGCGCAATACAAATTCGAGAGTGCGGTGTCATTCAGTTTAGGTACGCTATCAAACAAAACATTCAGAGTTTGAACTTATTCCAAACTATTATGTGTCAATGAATGTAAGCAATTCAACGACCCATGCAAACTTCAATTTCAAACCTCATCGAACACTCTCTCAAAAAATATTGATTTTCATTGTCACGACGGATATCCTAATGAATTCTCACACATCATGTTAAAGAATATAAACGCTTAGGCAATTGATTTATGCAATAAACCAATGCTCGAAAGAAAAAAATCATGAAATATGCCGACTCAACTCTTACAGACATAGTGCATACAATCATGCCAAATCCAACTCACACATGAGATCAATCGTAGGGCTTTCGCACTTGTAATGACCATGGTTGTTAAATGATGGGAGACCAAAATTAGCACCGACCTATACTAGCTTGGGTCAACTCCTCGGTGGCCGGTACTGTTTCCTAACTACCTATGTCAAATACTCACAATTACTCCATACTCACTATTTTCATCTCCGACACCTCCCAAAAAAATATAGCCTTCCCTACTGCTTAACTCTTTCACATAACACTCGACCCCTCTAATTAATTTTTTTGTATGTGTTCCTCTAAAATTTGAGCTTCCAAACTAATGTATGACTGCTTGAGAATGCTCGATTTGGTATTTAGATGCACGTCTTGAAACTTGGTTCCTTCACAAATTAGATGGGGACTGTTCAGTTCTTGCTTCCTCTGTTTTTAGATATTGCGTGATGCTCTTGAGAAGTCATAGAGACCTTTTATACTTTTGGCAAATTTTTTCTTTTTTTTTTCTCTTTTTTTTTAAACTCATCTTGACCAATCATACAGATGGCGTGATTGGTCACATTTTTTCACTGTTTTTAATTTGGTCCAGAATCTTGACTAGATACTCTGACCGTTTCATCTCTGCTTTGATACCTTCTGAACATTGTCATTTTACATATTTACTCTCAACCATCCTTATATTATTAACTTTCCTCGGTTTTTTGAAAAAAATTAGATTTAGACTTAGCTCAAATTCATATTTTAGGAGACTCATATGTGGTTTAATCAAAGAATGATGGTCTAGTATCATTTCCCATGTGTTCAAAAGATTTCAGAATGATGCATGCACTACGTCAACATAAGCAAGATATGGCATTTATGGATAGCAAAAAACGAAGAGTCCAAATTTTTTTATGGGATGCTGCACAAAAATCTACATTCACATAGATCAATTAATTTACACATACCTGTTAACTCGATGGTGTTCAAAACCATTCAGACTTGAATGAATGGGATGAATGCAGCACATTAAAATTCATTAATGCATGACTCTCATTCCTATTCCTTGGCACATGCATATTGACTCATGACTCACACAAGGAAAGATTGACTCAACAAAGATACTAAAAGTTAAAAGTTTAACCAAAACTGACATAAAAAGAACAGCAAGACGTAGCATAAGGACTAGCTGCTCCCCCAACTTGAAATGTGCAATGTCCTCATTGCACGAAGACACATCAATTATAAAGCATCAGAAGGGAACGATAGTACCTGCCTGATAGAATGTGGGAGACAGAGACCCCCAAACTTGAATAATGGAACCTGCAAGGGTTAGGCCGAACAACACAATGTAGATATATAAAAGAAAAAATAAATAAAATTTCACCACTTGCTTCACGCAAAAGACACGGGTACTACTTTTCTCCCTGTTCAAAGACTGTATTTCCCTATTCGTTAGAAGGACAGTATGCAAAACGTTCAACAATGTCTTGAGATGATACGCCATCAGCTAATAGGCTACCACTCACTTTGGTTTTGACCTAAATTCCTTACCCATCACTCTATTTTGAAGCAATCTCCATAGAGCTCAACACTAAAGCCTGATGGTTCGGACAGATTTTTCGTTGTTTGATGCACGCGCCATCAGACCCAACCTCTTAGGTACTCCATGCACAACTGTGAAATAGGTGGCTATACGGACTGACAAAGGCCGTTCGAGCACGACACACACTTGAGGTATTACAAACTCCATGGATCTATAGTCTCCTAGACTTCGTAAAAGCTCATCGATCTAAATAAACAAGATTAAACAAATCCTCCTCTGATTTTGTCAACATATTGATTTTCTACAAAACAGACTACATAGCAAAACAAGACAAAAAGTCATTAAACGCTACCCATGTGAGTTATTCAAATAATTCAAGCCAAATTTCTTTTTTTGGAAAAGCTTCGAATGGGTAGGGGACATTCAGTTGTGTGTGATCTGCTAGAGAAACTATAGGATGAGCTTGCTGGTTCTGGCTCACAACCTCTGATAATTCACCGTCTTGAGGGTTCTCTTGAATGGGGACAAGCACATTAGAGTCATGTTGAGACCATAATACGACTTGCATAATGGCTTAACATGTCCTAATTTGACATACGTGCGATACTTAATCATCAATTTTATCGAATAATACACGGTGGGTAGTTTCTGTCCAATTTCAAATTTTTAATATTAAAAGAGGTGTTGGAATGACGAAATGGAGAAATTCAAATGCTCGGAGAAGGTCCCGACACCCAAGGAATGATGGAAGTGCAATTGGAAGGAGTGCAGAGACCGAAAGTGATGCAAAGTTTGAGAAAAAAATTGAAAAAAAATAGAGAAAATCAAAAGAGAAGAAAATTTCATGATAGCATGAATCTAACCTGATCATCAGATCAGGCCATTAGGTCACACCATAAGATGAATAGTCAATAGGAGAAGACCAGAAGATTAAAAGAGGGTGACCTAATCCATCAGGTCACGCATTTATAGCCTCCCAGTCACGCACAGAAAGAAAGGAGACCTGAACTGATTATCAAGTCAGGCCTTCAGGTCACCACATCAAGATAGGCCTTGAAAAGGCTTAAAAATTTCTAGTAGTGAATCCTAGCCGGTTAGGATAGCGCGTCCAACATAATTTTATTTATTTATTTTTCTTTAATTTTATTTTAATTATGTAATTAGTTTCCTATTACTACTACCTTCCTTTTCTTTATTCCTTCTTTAATTTGTAAGTAGCTTTCTTTCAGGATTGGAAATCTTTTTTCGAATTTTTCTCCTAAGTTTTTCCTATTTAAGAACCTATGAGGTTTAGATCTAGAGACATTCAATTTACATTCCACTATTTACAATTTCTAGCATTAGTTTTCTATTAGGATTCCATTGTTCTAGCAATAAATTTACAACAACTTTGATACTTTTATTCGAAGTTCGTTCAATTAATTTAAGTTTTTCATTCAAGTTTTTCGGTAAGATTGTTGGAGATTTATTTCGTTCATCGAATTTGGTAAGATATTTTCAATTAATTATTTAATTTTTGTTTTAAATATGCTAAGGTAAATTCTCTAGGCAAGATACAAGGATGAATTTCATTCTATGATCTATGGTTTCAATATCTTCTCATATTTTTTCACCATTTATTCAAAATTGATTCAAATTCTTATTTTTGAACCAAATAAAGAGTGTTGTGTGCTTGATCAGTCGTTGCCATTAATTTGATATGATTGATACTTAGGTCGATATCCTTCTATGATTTGACTTATTTTTATTAAACGAGAATCAGTTTTGATTATATATTTCGAATCAAATTATTTTTCATCAAAAAATCTCGCGATAAAGATTCTCTGACTTGAATTGTTGATTGGGTTATATTAGAAGAAGATGTTGTTACCTTAAATCTGAGATGGAATGATTCTACGGATCTGGCTTACTTTCTTAATTCATTAATTTCCTATTTTAGTTCAAATTGAAGCTTTTAGATATTAATCAATCAAATCAAATCAAGGGTTAGCGTTCGAAACGCTACACCTTCAAGTTCTGGTGACAACCTTCCAATTGTTTCTTGGAGATCGATAATCTTTCTTACCTACTATACTGGTTTCTATACTTTTGAGGCAAAGATTAATTTCATAAATAAATACTAATTTGGTTAGCGCATCAGCGACGCTTTTGCCGGTTGATCAAGTCATGCTCAGTATTAATGAGGAAAGTGTTGTGCAATGGCTCGGGGAAAGACTGGAGTTCTAAGGGTGGTGACTAAAGGGTGTGTTGTTTATCTTGAGGTAACTGGTTAACAATGGACTCTCTACTTTCTGTGCGTAAGATTTCTTCTTCCCCTAGAAGAGCATAAAGATAGTTCACCTCATCACTATCAGTGAGGCAACCTTCAAAAAAAATCGGGGGTTGGAGAAGAGTTGACAGGGTCGTGATCTAATATATCGATGAAACTCACATTACTAATCTCTTCCTCCTCACTCACTTGACTCGCTACATTAAAAACATTCAGTTTGAGTGTCATGTTCCCAAAAGTCATTTTTAACAGCTTATTGCGACAATATATAACGCCATCAAATGTGGCCAAGAAAGGCCACCCAAGGATGATGGGTGTTTGAGATTTGGTATTAGAGTAAGGGCCAGTATCCACCACAACAAAGTCGACAAGATAGACAAAATTATCTACCTGCACTAAAACATCATATACAACTCCCCTTAGTACCCATATTCTATGATCAGCCAATTGTAGGGTCATTGACGTCAATTTCAAATTTTCTTGTTCAAGCTGGTCATACACAGAGTATGACAGCAAATTAACACTAGCCCTCAAGTCGAGTAAGGCTTTCTCCACCATTTTATTCCCAATCTGAATGGTAATAGTAGGATAACAGGGTCCTTATACTTAGGAGCCACAGGGCTTTGAATTATAGAACTCACCTGTTGAGGTAGAAATACCTTCTTTTGAATGTTATGTTTGCGCTTGACAGTGTAAAAGTCTTTTAAAATTTTTGCATAAGAAGCTATATGCTTTATGGCATCAGGTAGAGGAATGTTCACCATCACTTGTTTGAATACCTCATATATTTCAACATGATTGGTAGGTTTAGGCTACACTCATAGTCTTTGTGGGAATGGTGCTGGAAAATGACAAGTGGAGACCATAGGATTTTCAACTGGTGTGGATGTGTTTGGCTCATTATTCGCTGCCCCCAACGAATCAGAAGTTGACATGGGGACCTAAAAAGGTGCAGAATTGGGTAGGATGGTCTTGCCAACCTCCTTACCGCTCCTTAAAGTTGTGAGACCTCGACCCGGGAAAAAATAATAATAAAATAAAATAAAATAAACAAATATAAATATTATGGGTAAATTAAAAATTTAATTAAATTAAGAAACAGAGACTTTTTAAGTCAGTCAGGTAGTTTATTTGATGAATGAGGAGGTACCTCAGAATTATTTTACGGGTAAATAAAGTTGGTTCGAAACGTAATCAGAAACCGAAGGGTGGTTTAATAAATTATTTTAAGCAATAATGGTAACTGAAGGTTAACCTCGATATTACTTTAGGGGACAATCGGACGAGTTTAGGAGTCCCTAAAACTAATTTATTTACTTTTTACTGAAATATCAGCAATATCAGTACGTATGATAACTAGTGTACTTATCCTTTTGTAGATATTATGGCCACTTTATGCTTGCATGTTGCCACCTCTTACTTGTTAGATTAAACCAAATTAGATTGTAGCTGCTTCCATTCTTCTCTTGTGTGATTCTGCCAAAAGAGAGCAGGAGAGAGAGAGAGAGAGAGAGAGAGAGAGAGAGAGAGAGAGAGAGAGAGAAATCTTGAGCAACTTCATCAAGGTATGCATCTCTGTTATTATTTTTTTGGTTGTGTTTTATGTGTTGACGTATGAATATGAATATGAGACCATTAGAGAATTATTTAACCATTATGATAGCTTGGAGGTGTTCTTCCACCTCAGTTCTACCACGAGCCACCACCTCCCTCCACTGGTACCTCGCTGGAAAATTATTTTCTTGGCGGAAACCTCTTTAATATTCTGACAGCTTAATAGACCTTCAAAGATTCTTATTTTCAAGCATCTTATACACTGTTCCTGAATTTAGACCCTTAAGAAAGTTTAAAGTATGTTTCAATGCACAAATTTTGACACTAAACTCGTCCAGAACAAATGAATATGCTAGTTTATACGAATTTTTAAAGATAGTGAAAAATAGGACTCCGTTTCTGGGAATACAACCCTTCTCTTTGATTTTTAAGAAACTTACACTTCGAATTCAATTCTGTAATTTTTATTGAGGCTATATCTATGAGAACTTTGGCTGCTGGAACCATGCAAAAATGTTATAAACTCTATTTTTCGTGAATTTTTAAAGTATACTAGTTAGTAGGAAGGAAACAAATTATTATAGGGCCTGTTTCTTTTGATTACAAAACGTACTTTTTACTCGTGAAGTTGAAATTTTTACTGAGGATAATACTCTAAGTTATCTAAATTTGGGTGATGGTTTCAATATTTTCGGACTTAAAATGAATTTATTATGAATTTTCTACCAAACTGCGACAGATTCGAACAATAAATCAAAGTGATATTTTCAACCTTTAAATACCTTGTTATATTTGGAATATTTTAATTTTGGTAAGATTAAGTTTTCATTCGAGAAATTCGTGTTATTTTAAGGTGGGGTTGTGTTGACCATTTTACTTTAGGGTTCATTTGTGCAGAGTTAATTGTTTTAACTTTAATTGTTAGAAATCAAGGGTTACACTTAGAGGTAATTAGTGAGACGTAAATAGGCTGAGACATTGAGATTACCGTTAATGCATTGGAAATATAGTTGACATTCTATTATTTATTAATGACAGATTACAATTGTGAAGGACCAATCGAAACTTAACGTTAGTTGCTTTACTTGACAAACGGTGAGTCTAGATATGATTTTTACTTGTTTATTTTTTAAAAAAGGTATGTTCTAGCATAATATTTGCTATAATGCAATTGATAGCTTATTTAGAGTCAAACCATGCCTAAACACAACACATGGCTGATTAGTGTGTGACCTCGGATTCTACATTGTTGAAATTCCGTGAATGGTGATTATTTTAATGACATCAGATAAGACCCAGTGATTCTCTACTCTGCTGGGGGTGTGACAAGTGGTGGTTGAGATAAGGTTGGGACCCATGGCCAGGCGGTATTGGATGACATCATGCCTATTCCATATAATAATTCTTATGGGGTCGCTCCCTTGACTAGCTCTGGTATACACTGATTGGTCGACTGATTTATATATGATGCTTATTTGATCGTAGAATCTGATACTGTTATAACACATGGGTTATGAAAACTATAAACTGTTTACTATGTCCTTGGCCACGGCCTAATGAACTGTTTATCTCAAATTATGTCATGTAAAACCTATAAAAATATAAATCTAGATTCATACTAGCTATGAGTTAATGAGTATTGTTTTGTAACACACCAGGTCCCCGAGCTAGAACAAGTGGAACATAAAAGGCGGACCAGCTGGGCACTTCTTTTCAGTTTTGTTTAAAGCACATGTAAATATGCTGCAGTTACTGTTTAATACTATTTGAGGCCATATTTGGGGCCTTTACCTTGGTTTGTAATAAATAACGGACAAGCATGTTGTATGAATAATGTATGATAGTTTTGCACGTCCTTGGAGTTATTTTAATTATAGAAATAAATGGCATCTCCACTAATTCTGAATTACCTTGAAGGGTAAGTGAAATAATCAGTTTAAATCCATAAACTTTTAATTAACGTAGAGGCCTTAGCAAGATAGTCTCGTTGGTCGGTCACTAATCTACCTAGTTTGAGATGGGTCATGACAAAAGTAGTGATGCCCTTACCTATTCAATATTAGAATTTTTTTTCAGACGACACATTCATTTAATGTTGTTCTTGGGGGTTTGTTTGTGATTGAACCGAAAATTGGCCCTTCTCTTGGTGTAGAACCCCCAAAGATGTGTTCACAGTAGTTAATATTTGTTTGTGCTTGTATAAAATTGTAGAACATCACCTCAAGATTCCGCTTGGGCGGTGGCTGGTAAACATTGGGACCCATGAAAGGTTCCTGAGAAACATAAGGTGGTGGATTGTTGGGCGGGTACTTTGGTGGTGCATGCCCTTGGCTTTGAAATCCAAGTGAATCTTGCAGCGGTCCATTGGTGTTATTGCTTTCCAGTTGAAGTTTGGATGATTCCTTTACCCTAAGTTAGAGGTATTGGAGTATGGAGAATTTTTAGACTATTGCCCTTGATTAAGGGTATGAACTTCAGCTGGTTCGGTACTGTTGATACCGTAATACACCTCGTATGACCGGTTCAACATGTCATACTGTCATATTTGGCATACGTGCAATACTTAATTATCAATTTTATCGGATAATGCACGTTTGGTAGATTTTGTCCAATTTTAGGTTTTCTATGTTAAAAGAGGTGTTGAACTGACGAAATGGTGAAATGCAAAAGTTTGGAGGAAGTCCCGACACCCGAGGAAGGATGGAAGCATGATTGGAAGAAGTGCCGAGGCCAAGAGTGATGCGAAGCTCGAAGAAAATGCGAAAAAAGATAGAAGAATCAAATAAAGAGACAATCTGACCTGACCTGATGAACAGGTCAGGTT
>JABCMJ010014066.1:6187-17773 GCA_014822125.1 Arbutus unedo | reverse complement strand
AAGTTTAAAAAGCTCCCCTAATCATCTTTTTGGATCATTACGTTCACCTCCCTGTGATTGTGATCACAATTCAAGATCATCAATCCCACGACAACCTTTTTAAAGTTACACGGAATTTTTGTTTTCGTTTTCACCTTTTTCTTCAAACATAGACCACGTTATACTTGGCAATTGTAGGATGATGGAAATGTCTATAAGGTAAAAGTCGTAACCATTGAAGCAACTTAGTGAAAGTTTTTGTAATTTTTATATATTGTGTATTTGATGCATATTATTATCAATTTAAGATCGTTTAAAAGTCAATACTGGTTGATAAAATTTGTATATTATTAGTGTAGTGAGTTGAATTGGCTGTGTCAAATGGGTCGTTGACTGAGTATGAAGAGAATCAGTGTAGCCTAGAGAACCATAAAGAATTGGACTAAACCCTAGTGTGGGGTCTTGTTTTGCTGGACCTCTCTACGAGTTTTGTTCGAGCTGGAGAAGAAGCCAATTGTAGTTAGTCCTGGCTAATCTCGGAGACCAAGCTGTGCAAGGTGACACCCGTCAAGTACACTCTAGTGTATAATTGAAATGCCCTCCGATGGTTAAATATCAAATTGTGGGAATGTTCAAACGGTAGAGGCCCTTCCGAGCACAATAAAGTAAGGTAGATTGCTTAGGGATTCTCTCTGGAAGTGGCTAAAAGAGTTCTTATTTCTCAACCTACTATAACTTCTCCATGTCTAGTTTGAACTGTAGAAGAAGCCAAATGCAGTCAGTTGTGGCTGATCTCGAAGACCTAGTTGTGCAAGGTGACACCTGTTAGAGACACTTCGACATATAATTGAAATGTCCTCCGATGGTTAAGTAAGTATCAAATTGAGGGGATGTTCGAAGGGTAAAGGCACTTCCGAGGACAATAAAGTAAGGTAGATTGCTATGTCATGAAATGTTTACACGAATTCTCTCTAGATGCGGCTAAAAGAGTTCTTATTTCTCAACCTAGTATAACTTCTTCAAGTGATCGATCCTTTTTTGAATGATCCTTATTCCTATGTTATAGAATTTTGTCGAGTGTTATTTTGTACAAATTTGAGTACATTCCTTGTATGAATTGTCTCATTTGTGGGTTAATGTGACGTGTTATGGAACTGATCAGCCTGATGAGGCCGATGTTTAGTAAGCCAACCAAAGCATCAGGTTTGTCCAGCTTCATGATTCGACCCGTGCTGAGCCTATGCCCTGAGGCGCTACTCTCGATCGGTTGGCTCGGTAGATTCTTGGTCTCATGGACTCGGATCTTTTACAACCCGCACACATGGTAGTGGAGCGAGTGACCTAAATGCGAAATCGATTAGAGAAGACACATGGTTGATATATGGTTTGGGTCGAGGTGCCTGCCTGACTGAGAGATCGAACCAAATGGTCTCCTAGGCTGAAGCCATCTAAGGCGATTGCTTCTAATGACATCACTGTGGCACGAGTTTGACACGGGCTAACTTGGGCTCAAGTTTGGACTAACTTGAAAAGTAACAGTGCACAATCCTAAAAAGGTACACCAAAATTAGATGCTTTTACTCTATTGCATACTTTACTCCCCTTTGATTTAGAATTGGACTTGAGCATTGGAGTGTCTTCCAACTGGTATTAGCCCGACGACACTAACGAGTTGTTACTTATTCAGACCAAAAATCTACGCGGCCATGCATGAGCGTAGCAATGCACTATGTGGTTGCAATGTGGCGTTTTGATGGCGCACTTTGCACGTTGGCACAAGGCACCTAATAACCTCCATTATTTATTTGCTATGGATCAGGGATGGTTGCAATCCAACAATTGCGATTGAATTTGATCAGGTACAACCATTCCTTATGAACAGGTACGATCCAACAGTTGGAATTGGATCCAATAAGAGTGTGTGTGTGTGTGTGTGTGTGTGTGTGTGTGTGTGTGTGTGTGTGTGAGATAACAAATTGGTTCGGTGACAATTTGTATCAATACTGATGGTGACAAATTGATTGGGTGCGTTCCTTATTCAAAGAGGTGTGCAATTTGGCTTATAAATAGACCAAAAAAATTATATTGTACACACAATATAATTTTGTTGTACTATTTCTCTTCCAAAGCTATCTTGTATTATGCAGCATTCATCCGCGTGTTGTTATTCTTCAAAAACAAAACTTAGTAGTTTTTTGTTCTTCTTACTTCACTGCGTAGTGGATATTATATCCGTCTCCATTCATGCAAACGTAGTCGAAAGAATAGAAGTTTGAAATTGATTGTATCTTGAAGATAGATTTGTTATAACCTAGTATACACCATTTATTATGGACAAAAACAATCATTAAAAAAAAGACACTATAACTTGACTCAAAATGCTATTCGTGTCGTATTTTTACAGCGGACTTCGTTGTTGTAATGCCCCGATTTTCGGACATGTTAATAAAAGGATAAAATAAAATAAACTTTAAATGTTTTATTTAAAACATAGAGATTAATACAGAGGATTATTTCTTAACAAAATACATGAGTTCGAAAATAAAATTGTTTGTCAAGAAATACATCAAAAAGACTTTTCAAAGAAAGTCAGAGCAACTCTATGGCTAATTAGGTGGACCAAGGCTCAACGACGTCGTCTTCTGGACATGAATCTTCTTGGTTTGGGTATTTGAGTTCCGCTTCGTCTTTATCCGTACCTGGCATGAAACGCAGAGGCAAAAAGAAAGATGCACTATGAGTTGTTACACTCAATAAGAAGATACTACCCTTTAGATTTTCCTTTTAATGTTTGGAGGATCATGATGTGTAATTATGAATGGACAATATATCTGAAAACGATAACAGGTAAAAGTACTGAAATACAATATCCAAATGTCTAATCGCATTTGATTTAGTGATATCACTATATTCTAGATACTATCTGCGTTCTCAATTCAATCCATTCAAGTTTGACCATGTCATATCATATTCTATTGTTTACTTCCAATTATGACCACGTCATATAATTCTATCTCGAGATTCCAATATGATACTTTCATCGGATAGCGATCTCAACTGCCATGCTGACCGTGCTTCCCAACCGCCATGCTCCTGTTCATCACGTTCCCAATCACCATGTTCATCCAAAATGTCATAAATTCCTTACCATGCCAAAATCAAAAGACACTTAACACACTTGACGACCACTAGACTGAATAAAAGGCATGCTAAGTTCAGATATAACATGGCGTGGACATAATTTGGCTGAATGCGTGATACGGCTAAAATGCATACTTGGCTAAATACGTCGCTTGTATCCATCACACCTTTGGTTCAGGCAAAGCTCGACTCAAGTCGCATCACGACTCAAGATAGCCTGAGATATCCTCACGGAGAATATATTCACAACCATATCCAACATTCACAGTTTCCAAAGTCAGGCATCCACGGGATATCCACATATTGATTATCAACTTCACTTTCTATATTCACATGTCCATATGCAAATATTTAGTTAAACATGCTTTCATAGTGATCAAGCCATTGATTGTCATAACATAAGCATATATCAACATAGCAAAATAAGATAGCAGGATATATTCATAAACAATATTCTAACATGGTAGAATAAAATGGTATAATGTAAAATAATTAGTTTAAAACATGAAATTAAAATGGCTCTCTAAGTATGTTTAAGTGTATTAGCATGAGTTAAGATTTAATGATCCTAGTGTCATAGGCATTAGAATGCTTAGAAGTTTGTTAGTTGATTTGGAACTAATCATTCAATTTGAATATACCAAAGTTATCCGGTTGAACCTCATAGTTCTATGACAAATTGGCTTTCAAAGGTGAAAGTCATCCGGATGGGCTATCTAGGTTCATCCGGTTGGGTTTGGTGTGCACAGGGTAAAAGAAGTGGTCATGGGATGGGGGTCATCTGGATAGATGATTTTTAGGTCATCCAGTTGGGTTTAGTGTTTCTTGAAAAATTCAATTTATAACATCATAAGGTTAAGGCATTGGTTCAACTCCAAAGGTTCTATAATTTTACGGGAACGTAGTTTAAGATGTTGAGAATATTTCTTATGAAGAGCTCGAGATTTGAAAGTGAATTTACATTGGTCAAAATATGGCGATAACATGCTTGATTTCAATCTGCCACAGTTTACTAAAACATTGATAAATGGAGTTCTACAAGTCCAATTGAGTTGGTTCAAATTGGATATGCAAGTTAACATATTGAATTATCATCCTATCAAATTTGAGGTCATTCTGAGTTACGTAGCATTCACACAGTTGTTTTGAAGTTCGAGTCAGAAATCTGTCTAAAACGAAAAAGTCCATTTACAATAGTGAAGGTCATCCGGATGGGCTATCTATGGCCAATCGGATGGAATGTGTCTTCTGTCTAAAAATTGAGGTACTGCAATGGGGCCATTCGGATGGGATGGTCGTCTTCTCCAATTGGCAGAGCTATTTCTTCCATTGAAGCACTCTATGTTTATATACATTGTCTAAACATTAAAATTGAGAACCAAGGATTGGAAAACTTACATCTAGATGAAGAATAAGAACGAATTTGAATGATTGGGAAGTGAACACAAGCTCCAAATTGGTGAATTCTATCAATTGGTTTTCCTTCTCCTCCTCCTTCTCTTGCTCTCTCTTAATCTCAGAATTTCCAAAACCAATGGTCTCCATGAACCAAACAAGGTTTGCTATTTATAGGCAATGGATAGAAATGCATCCAACGGTTGGGAAGAAACCATGGGTATCCAAAGGAGGAAAACAAAGGAATGGGGGTCAAGGCTTAGCTGCCATCGATGGGACTTCCATGGTGTGCTGATGGGAAATCTATTGTGGGCTAAGGGTGAAAAGCAAGAGTAGGAGGCCAGGGTGAGGTCACGGTGGAAGAAAAATATTAAGGCTAAGAGTACATATATACATGACTGATAACGTAAACACACACACATACACACATATATGTAATATAGTTTAATTATGTATTTTAAACATAAAAATACAAACCTTCAATTTCTTTATTTAATTATTTTTAAAAAAATAATAATTTACGTTGCGATAATTTAAATGGTTCATATAAAACATAGATTAAAAATACAAAATATTTATTTATTATTAATTAAATTAAAATGGGTCCTTACATTGCCAACAATTAAACCCGAAGTAGATTTTCTCCAACATAAAACTCCTCTCATGAAATGGAAACCTATACAATTAGACAATGAAGGTATATATTAAAGTGCAAAAAGTAGTCTTCTAAAGACACATGAATTATCGCTAACTAACAAAAATACCCTCGTTACAGACGACACGTTTGTCTTTGCCTGATAAAACGACACGGTTTTAAAGCAAAAATAAAGCTGCCTTTGAGAAAAGGCAAAGCCAAATACAGGCTAAGGACAAGGGGACCCGCAAAATGCTGATGGCGTGGAGTCTAAGAACATCACAAAAAATAGACATATATATTATCATGTTTAAATTTTCTATTTTTGAACCAATTTAATTTACAGAATATATAGGTTTCCATCAATTATTTTTGGGAAAATCATGTACGATGAATATTACTATCTTAAAATAGAAAATCTATTTTTACAAAACACTACTATATAAATATCACGCGGTTACGATTGATTCATATCTTAAAAAAGTAGGTTGTTTTGAATTTACTAAAAAATTGTTTGAAATAAATTTTTTAATCATGTTTTTGGCATTTTATATTATTAGTAAGAGTTTTCTTTTCTTGCTTTTTTTTTTTTTGTAGCTAGATGTTACTTACGTTAAGTTCTAGTGCAAGTTACCCAAGGGAGAAAATTTGTGCTTTTAGTTTAATTTAATATGCTCGGTGAACGCCTTTGTTTCTTTTGAGCTCTTTCTTCTATTGATATTCGATTTTCTATTCACTTATTATCTGGCCTAATAACTTGTCCGGGCGAAAAAACTATAGTGAAACATTTTTTATTTGGACATCAAATCGAGTCGTAGTTCTACTCTCACGCCATCTTTTTCCGCAAGCAGGAAGGCATCGCCTGCAGCTTTCAATTCCAATCCAACGAAAGCCGAAACAGTCTATGGCTTAGTCTGATGCATCCGCAAAAGAAGTAGACAATATGTTTGGACTAAATTTTGTAGCTGTCATTTTAGTATTTTGAGTTATTAGCAAGAGTTGTCTTCGTGATGTAGACAGTCCGTTTGCACTAAAATCTTGTCTTCAAGATTTGTTCCAAGTACATGAAATTATTTCCGTTCAGATAAAAGGTTGTCAATATTTTTTTAGTCCAAACGAATTTTAATTAAATGAAAAGAATCTTATCACCTGGACGTGAAATTCACTAAGAATTTCATTTTATGATTAAAATCGTTTATTTTATAATATAAATTATTTACGATAAAAATTAGATTGATTTGACAATTAAAAGGCAAAAATAGTTACATAATTTTAAAGCAGAGGACGTTGTTTTAAAGCAAAAGGGAATTAGAGCTGCCTGCCTTTGGGAAAAGGTAACCAAAAGGCACAGACCCAAACAAAATTGTGTCGGCGTGGAGTCCAAGAACAGCACACAAAAAGACATATCTAGTGCTTTAAATTTGAAACCACTTGCTGTTATCTGTTTATTTGACGGCTGATTAACGTTTGTTGGTTGTCAAAATTATAAAAGAGATATAATAGATATAATACAAGAGTAATACATTAAAAAATAAAATTTATTATAGAAGAATGAATAGTTATAAAGAATTTATTTGTGTATTTTTTGAACAATGACAATATAGTAAATACGAATAAGTGAATGACATTATGGTAATTTTGTAATTAATAATGATATTTGCGTTAATAGAAAACTATAGAATGGGAATAAGATATGAATAGAGAGATGAGTGGAAAAAGTTTACCCCCTTCAATAGGATAAATTAGTATACGATATATTATATTTGGGGTCCAAAAAATAAAACAAATCCTACACATGACAAGCCGAATAGTCATATTCAAAGTGATAATTTTATCCCCTCCCTTTTACCTCTAATAAACAATCCTTTAGTGGTCAAAATTTTGGAAGAAATCTGATAAATATAATAAGCAGGAAAATTATAATAGAAAGAGAGATTTATTTTAAAGGGATGAATAGTTATAATTGATTTGTTTGAGCATTTTGTAAGAATAAAGATATGGTAGATATAAAAAGATAGATGATATTTTTATAATTAATAATCATATTTTCATAATAAATAATCATATTTACATAAATACAAAATATATATAGAAGAGCTAGCGATAAAATATAGATAGAAAAATGGGTGAGGTAATTTTATCTCTTCTAGTAAAATAAAATAGTTTTTAAGATATTATATCTAGAGTCAAAGGAAATAAAGAATCGTATAACGAATAATAATATTCAAAATGATAACAATAAATCTTTTTATGACCCATGATCAATTACGAATTTTATTTGTGTCACACCAAAGCTTCCCTCTTTCTGGTCCAAAAGGTCATAAAGGTCTTTCAAATAACATGTATTTCTCAATCAAAAACCATCACAATGTCTTCTCAAGTATCCAACTAGGGAGAGTTACCAAAGAGCGATTTCCACTCAAACAAATAGTGCATTAAATGGTGTAAAGGTTTTAAATCGTCTAAAACATGGTAAGCACCAAAAAAATATATAAAAGACATGACGGGTGGTGGATAGATTACTATTTTGTCACTCAATATATACTATTTTCCACGGTCCAATGAAATTAGCTTGCATCTATTGTTGCAATAACTCGGAAAACTTGACCTGCCTAAGCTAGAGTAAAATGTCTCTTCAATGACTGGTCATGCATGTCACGTATCGTTTGGTGAGAGGCATTACTAGCTAGCTTCTCTCGGTGACTTCACTTCAACCCTTTATTACAATAATTGCTCCCTTCTAAAAACCAACTTACAACAACAAGGTACTAAGTTATTATTGAGTGATCATATCATGAACCATCCGTTGAGGGTTACTTGTTCTTCCAATGAATTTGCGTATAACATCTACTATTTTAATAACTTACTCCTTAAAGAAATCGACTTGCACCGAGATAAAGCCAAATTGTATAGTCAATTAGTTGGCATGTGAAATATCCTCTATTTGATAGTATTTACTTACTCCTTTAGTTAAAATTACTTGCACCTTTGTGTTATAGTAACTTGTTCCTTTCAGAACTTGAGTTGCACCAGAGTGCAAGCATACTTTCGCCATTGATAGGTTCCAATGAAATTGGTTAGCACCTATTGTTGGGATAACTTGCTCTCTTGAAAAACTGGACTTGCACTAAGTTTGAGCAAAATATTTCATCAGTGAGTGATCATGTTACGTATCATTTATTGATGGGGTTACTTGTTCTTCTCCGTAATTTTTCTTGCACCTATATTCAGAGTGACTTGCTCCCTTTTAGAGACTGAATTGCACCAATAAGAAGCCAAATGATTTATTATTTAGTGGGCATTTTACGTCCCATCTATTGAGGGTTACTTGCTCTTTTAATGAATTTATGTAACACCTGTTGTTTCAATAACTTGCTCCTTAAAGAACGTGACTTGCTCCATTCGGAGAGCCAAATGTTTTCGTTAGTTAGTTGTCATGTTCAAATATTACTTGCACCTTGTGTAGACAAATATTTACGTGCAACATAAATCGTGTCACGTACCTTCTTACATTTTAAATTTGTTTACACCTTGTGCTGTAACAATGTAATCCTTTTAAAACTTGACTTGGAATAGAGGGTGGATCCAAATATTTTTGTCAATGAATAGTCATGTCACGTACTCTCTTAATCGATAGTGCTTGCTCCTTCAGTTAACTTTGCTTGCAGTTAATGTTGAAAATAGCTTGACCCTTTTAACAAAACCTTGGCACCAAGCAATCCCTCCTTCCAGAAATTTTTTCTAGTTGCAGAAGATCCCCTTATTTTCCCGTTTGGTGAAAAAAATGGATAATTTACTCACTAAGAATTCCGATCAAATTTGATCATACAAATTAAAATTTTGAAAAACTTATCACACCTACAACTACAATCGATGAGAATCCAAAACCACCCAATCAAGTAAAGATATATAACTTTTACTCAATGGGTATGGGACCTGCCTTATGTCAAGTAATATGAATTGTACATATATGTGGCCATCCTTACTAAAAAACATATAGTAGATATAATCATGACCTTTAGACTAATCCTTGATAACGTCACAAACCAAATAATGGAAACATAGAAACCCATCAAGAAAACTATGTACTCTACTTTTTTTTAATACTGAGTGATTGGCCCGCTTTAGAATTATTCTCAATTTAATCGATTAGTTTTTTGATCGATCTTAAAATTAACTATCGAGACAAACCTTCAGTGACACCTAATAATTAGTTATAGTGAGATTCAACTTCATGAACAAACCTCTTAGTCACATTCTCTCTTTCCACTGAACACCGCTACTTGGCACCTTAAGTTTACGAGAAAATTTATAAATACAGATTTTCGTGCATGGATCTGAATATTGATGTGTGAAAAAGTACTCGATGCACGTGGATCCTTTCTTATTTTCATAGATTCTACGTGCATCAAACGATTACGAACATACCCGAATCATTTTACGAAAGTCTATATTTGTAGACTTGCTTTAAGGTTTTTCATCACACATTGATGTAGATCTCGTAATTTTTTTAATCAATATGTTGTGATGAAAAAAATTAAAATATCACGTAACGATATTTCACGAGTACCAAATAATTAATCCTTCATGAAGACCTCTTTCAAATACCGAATGCTCAAATGGAGAATTAGGAAATATTTATTGGGCAGTTCGGGGGTACCTTCACATAATGTCTCAACACTCATCTCCATCACTTTTGCACGCGAATGCCGTCAGGGACTTGGAGCTCTGCATTTTGCTTTTAACTGTCCTTTCACTCCTATACATGAAATTTCACTTTCCCCTATCTCACTCAAGTCAATTAATTTCAAGAGTATTTTACTAATTTTTGGTAACTTTTACTTCTAACTCGATTCATAGCTTACGACTAAATGTACGTACGTGTTTCAAAACTACTGAATAATTAGTGGAGAACTATGTATGTGCTCTTAATCAAAATTCCCATGGAACCCACTGTATATAAGTGTAAGTGGGCCCATATTACGTGTACTTGTATATCCAAGTTGTATGTTTTGTGCTGCAATTAGTTGTACCTCAGATATGTTAGAATCAAGCTAATGCCCTGTTTGTCCGCCAACAATTTGATCCCAATTGTCCGAAATCATTACACACATTCCACTCTGGTTTAAGTGGGATTTCACTGTATGCTTAGATATAGAGCAAGTATATAACAGTAGGTCCCACATCCTCATTAAATATGACGACATAAATCACCAAAACCCAAACAACAAACAACCCCTTCCCTCTCTCTCTATAACGCATTCTTCTTTTTCTCTCTCTATAAATAACAACCGAAGCCATACCTGCCTTCTCATCCACTCCACAACACCTTCCTAACCCACCAACACCTCTCTCTCTCTCTCTCTCTCTGGGAGCAACAAATTCCTATAACCACATTTGTTTCATCTGAAAAAAGTAATCCAAACAGAATGATGAGCGCAGAGGTATCTCACATTCCGTCGGCATCGCCGGTGGCGCAGAGGTCGCCGTGGCACTCCCCGGTGCCGTACCTATTCGGGGGGTTAGCGGCGATGCTAGGTCTAATCGCCTTTGCCCTCCTCATCCTCGCTTGCTCCTACTGGAAGCTCTCCGGGTACCTCGAAAACAACGAAGAAGGTTCCGGCGACCGAGACCTTGAGCTCGGCGAAACGAATTCCGACGAAAAGCCCAAATTGCCACCGGTAATGGAAGAGAAATATCTGGTGATAATGGCTGGACAAGAGAAGCCCACGTTTTTGGCCACTCCGATGTCGAGTAGAGCTTCCTCTTTCGGAAGTAATACCTCGAGCGGTGGTAGTAGCAGTACTACTTGCAGTGAGATGAGCGAGAAAACAGAGGATGGAGAAGATCAGAAAGAAAAACTGAAACAGGGGAGTGAAGATCAGGTACAAACAGGGAACATGGAGAACCATGAGAACCCAGATCAGATCCCATGATTTGATTTGCTTCTTCTTCCTCCTCCTCCTCCTCCTCTTCTTCTTCTGGTTCTCCAAATTTTGCGATGATGATTAGTGAGATTTTGTAATACATGGGTTTCGATTGGGGGCTTCAAAATCATGGGGTTGAAAAATGTGGGTTTGCATGTTAGATTCATGTGGGCTTTTGTAGCAAAAACAAAAAAAAAATGAAAAAGAAAATCATGTTTCCTTCTTCTATATGTTGTTACCTGTCTGGATTCCGGAAATGTAAATACCTTCTTTTGGAGAATGAAATGGAATAGTTGAGCTGTTTCTCTTCATGATTTTCGATGAGTATTATTCATATGTATAGATCCCTTAATGTCAATCCAAACAGGGATCAAGCATATATTATTCTTGTTTCTGCATTCAATTTTGTGGGTTGATAGTTTATTTCGAGAAAATTCTAGTTCAGGTGATCCGATATTGTCCTATTCCTGTTCGGAGAATGCTACTCACGGTATTCTGTATTGGTATTAA
>JABCMJ010014052.1:0-32802 GCA_014822125.1 Arbutus unedo | reverse complement strand
ATTCTGGAATTGGTTCTTCCCTCTCCCAGTAACCCATGATGGGCCTTTGGCAATGAAAAGGAGATACTGCTCTTGGAGGGGAAAACATGGGTCTAATTTATGATGCAGCAGCAAGGATTGAAGCACTTGACGTACAGATAAAATTCTTGAAGAATTTGGTTCTCATATATTTGGAAATTATTTTATTTGTTATCCTTGTGAAATAAAATGGCCAGGGGAAGTTTGACGCAGTTGTAATCAATGAATGACATGTTTTTGGGTTAGCAGGTGTAAGTGAAATGCTATTTGTGGGTTACAAGTTGTAATGGAAATGTTGTTTTTGCCATTGCCACTTCTGACTGACATTTCCATTTGAATCACATTGCCATTTCCATTCATAAAGACACTTCACATGCCATTGTTCATTGACATACCAAAAGGGCAAAATTGACATTGCCAATTTGCATTCACATCCTAAAAGCCAGAAACTTCTTAGAGCATCTCCAAGAAAGATGTCTGATTTTGGGGTGGCAAATTTTTCTGATAGTCTATGTGGTAATTTGACATCTTTAAATTTGACATTCAAATTTTTTGATCTCCAACAAAGATATCAAAATTGAGGCATTTAAGGTAAAAAAAAACATTTGACACTTGATGTCAAATTTGACATCAAATAGCCTTTTTCAATTGACACGTAAAATCTAACAATGCTTTTGACATTTTTGTTGGAGTGAGTTTTGATGTCTTTTGTTACTTTTTGAATTGACACATTGAATTTGACATCTTTATTTGAGATGCTCTAACCATTGTCACTACCTAAAATGGTACCATTTTCATTACCAAACCAAAGTTATCATTTCCAATTTACATGCACTTCTTCACATTCTAATACAGAGTTACCATTTCCAATACCAGCCTAACAAAAGGCATTGTGCCAAAAATCCATTGTTAGTACAACACACAATAAACAAATCCATTATGCCAAAAATCCAGAATTACCACTGTGATCCCCCACAAAATTACAAAGGTGCCAAACAAACCTAATACAGAGTTACCAGAATTTCTAGAATCATAGAATTACATATTAAAGACTTGTCAGAATTATAGAGTTATCATAATACCATAAGGTGCCACCTTACAAAAACCAAAACGAGACATATTTGACCAACCTATAGGGGCTTACCAAAAAAACAAAATAAGCCTTAAACTCCACAAACTGTGTAAGTTTACTTAGTTTACCTTGCATAGTTTTTGCATTTACGAAAAATCCATTCAATTATCAAGAATTTTTCTACATGGTGACAAGGGTGAATGTAAATCAGTTTCCGTGGAAAAAACAAACACAAATCAATTATGGTCAAGTCTTTTTACCTTCTATAGACTATATAGGTAATTCTCTTGTGCGACACACTGGGATGGAATAAGAATACTCTCACCTCCATCAACCTATTACAATGGAATAGCATAAAGCGGTTAAATAACAAAAAGAAGTAAATTAATGTTGCATATAAAAAGCTATTGAATAACAAAAACACGGTGAACTCACAATGAACAACTGGAGTGAGGGGGAGTATGAGGATTAGCCTTGAGGAAATTGAAGAGCTTGGATATTTGGAAACTTTTGAAGACACCAAGGGCATTAAAGTCTTTTACTTACATGGTATATTTGTTGATTTTATAATTAGTTCCTTAGTTTACTTTTCCCAAAACCTTATAAAATACAAGGGCATTCATTTCATTTTACCTAATAAGGGTAGAAAAAGAAGTACATTTAGGTAAAAAAGAAACAGGGACGGACTCAGAATGCAAATTTGGGGTTTAAAGGGATTCCGATTGTATTGCTACATGTTACGTGTAAAAGTGTAAAAAAAAATTCGTTTAATATCATATGATTGAGTGTTGTCCTAAACATTTTATTTCTTTTTCAAAAAGTAAAATAAAAGCTTGGTCCATCTCTCTTATAGTCTTTAAATGAAAATCATTGAGTGGTTTTTTAAGGTCCACACTATTCATTTTCTAAATCGTGATGCTCACATAATTTATGTATAAAATAAAATCGTTTGAATGTCAATAAATAATTTTGTTTGAATATCATATTATACTTGATATTTTGTTTAAATATCAAGTTATTTGAATATCAATAAATTATTATATTTAAAATTGATTCACTACAAACCCACCATTTTCTTAACATGCAAAGAATGAAGACATCATAGATACATTGCTTCTCCATTTTTTTTTTTGTCTAGAAAATTGTCTTTAATTTGGTGATACTTTCATTCTAAGCCTAAACCAAAACCACAACTATTGCATAGACACAATGATTTATATACCAATTAGAAAACAAGCATATCATACTATGACTATAAGTATTTAGTAATATGCCCCATCCATTGCACAAAAGATGCCCACCATAGTACGTAGGCTCAAAACCGTAGACATAGATATGTTCGGAACACTTTAATTTACGTGAAGCTTATAAAATAACAAGAACTCCACATGTATCAGCTGACAATCTCAGACACAAATGTGTTTAGACGTGTTCATAAAATTTGCATATGTAGACTTCCTTATTCCAACAGCACTCTCACTCGCCTGAAACTTCTGCTTCCTGTCTTTCAATTCTTCTCCGTCATAGGTTGCCTAACTCTCGAGATTCATCTTTTTTCGATGCTTTGTGTCTTGACTGTTCAAACGATTCTAATACATCTTACCGAATTTTACTCTGCCATTCGTTCCTGGAGGCATTGGGGAGTAGGAAACGGATTTTCATAGCTCAATCTACTAAAGACTATCAAAGGACTTTCTGTCTCTAGTCGGCGGAAAAATACTCTTATGATTAAGTCAGTACATAATCAAAGAAAATTCTCAATTTAATGTTTGCAATAACAAATTGCAGCGTACATGTACCCATGAGTGTGTGCTTTTTTATAGAGGTTCTCCCTCAACAATCCGAGTCATTTCCCCATCTCCTAATTACTCATTAGAGATGTATTAGACTCACTTATTGGTTGGCGAGTAACTGGATAGGCCTTGCAGTTAGAGTTTCATCAACTGTTAACTTCTCATTATAAGTCGAATTTCTCATCCTTGTCTGTTTAGCACAGCTCTCGAGATATTTGGGTACAACACTTATCCTTTATCCAGTTCTGTTATTATTAAAGTGTCTTTCTCAGGTCGTCAAATACTATTCTGAGCTCGGCACCATACCCATGCACAAAAGAACCTCTTTGCCAAGATAAACTTTTGCCTATTTATTCAATAAATATCCTAATTAAATTTTACCTCATTCATTTAATGACCAATTAAGAACGTCTCTAGCGTTTCAAGCCATTTTTGACGAAACCAGAGTTATTTTAGCTCAATTACCAATCTTCTAACTTAGAATGAAACCAATAGAAATCCTAAAATGGATCAGGACAAGAAATGGCATTGGATAATTTTCTCAACCAATGGAATGGAGCATGCTTTTTGATGATTCTTGTCAAATTTTGGTAACAACAAGGATTTGTCTTAACTATTGGAGATGCTAAGCGTCGTATCGATCACATCCCAGTTGCAATTTGAACTCCAAATACATATTACGTAGGGTAAAAGTGTATTAAAATTAAAGAACTTTTATATCAAGAATTATTCAAATTAAAGTAGCACTGATCGCAAAAATTGCATCATTATGTAAGGAAATTAATGTACAAAGATTTGTGCTTGCATTTTCACTAGTACTTCTGGAATAAGTACACATTGTGTGTTTGTATGTATATGTCGGAGCATGGTGTGACACCATTAATGACTTTGAATTTATGTGCATGGCATGTTCTACAACAGAGGAGGGTGTTTGATAATTCAAGCACCATCCATAGGGTAAAGGCCCCAATTAGTACTCATGTGAACCGATCAAATAATTGATTTTGTTCTCTACACCCCCACCATGTGCCTTCACTTATTGCCTTATCCTTTTCTGTTTTTTGAAGTCTTTCAAATTTGATTTCAAGCACAACATTTGATTCAAAAGCTTAGCAAATCAGGTCATGGCCCATGGGATTAAGATAGTGTTTGATTTTGTCTCATGCATCAATGGAGATTGTTAACCTCCATTACTCTATAAACCAAAAATTTATTGCACTTTGAATTATGAGGTGTTTTTTTTTTTTTGCCTTTATGTGTGACAAGAAGAGCATATATATACACATAACACATATTCACTTTCGAGCGAAAGATAATATCGTGTTCATCATTTCTTTGCTTAAGAAATTAAAGTAGTGCTACGTAAATAGAAAGGTGGTCTTTTTTGCTTTTTAATATTCTAAGAAATTGCTAAACTATATATCTTATCCTACAGAAAATGGGTAGCGAGGAGGAGTGGTTAAGTTGGAAGCAAAATCAGTGACGAAACCTGCACACATTATGGTCGGCCCCTAAATTTGAAATATTGTATCAACGTATGGTACTAAGTAGGTGTGTTTTTTCTTAGATTTCGTGTTCAAAATCTCTTGGGTACTAGTAAATTTTGTAGAGACAGTCTATACAGAGCAAAAATACTAACTTTAAAAGAACCTCCGTAAGTAGAAGGTGGAATTCGTCATTCGAAAACAAGTCGGCATTAGGTTTTTATAGTAATAATTTTCTTGTAATAATGGCAGAAAAAGAAAAAAAAAAAAGAGAGGGTATTGACCAGTCTAAGTATTTGGTGTGTTAATTTGGTAGCTGAGTCATTAATCAAAGGGTGGTGATACAGTTAGGGGTGGGGGTTGGTCCACTTTGGGCAGCTAAAAATAGCAAGGTGTCCCACTTACCACTACCAACCAGATCTAGCAGATCAGCCACGTCATCAACAATTTATGTGAATTTTCTTTGTTTCCAACAATAATAATAGCAACAGACACCCCCATGCCAACACATGTGAGTGTGCCACCAACAACCACTCTTTAACTCTTATCCCTTCCACCGTTTTATTTTTTGTATTATAATGTCACACCATATAAGGTGACGGTGACCTAATTTTATTTCTTTTTTTTTGGTCCACGTGGCTAGGATGGATGTGTTTGGATCTATTTCTCAAGAAACAAAGAATAAGAGTTTCAACATTGTAAATGTTAAATAAGTTGAATATTCAATGGCTGTTAATAAATTAAGACACCAAAGGGTTTTACGACAGTCAAAAGGTTTCATCCATTTTGTAACCCAAGAGACTCTCCATTAATGTCTCCATTCATGCATGCAACTCAAAGGTTTCTTCCGTTTCAAGAACTCAAATTAAGGTCCATTTACTTTAATAAATGTTGAGATCATTCCATGTTTTAGGATATACTTGATTTTCATTGTCTACGAAGAATTTCTCTAGTCGTGTTTTTCGTATGAGAGACAGACAGACTTAGTAAGTTCGACAGGCGAACAAAGGTTTGCGTTTCTCTGTTCGATTGAGTTGTTTTATCCTGGAAGACAGATGTCAGTTGTGATTCTCCAACACCCACAATGGGGCAGCAAATCAGTCTTAAAGGAACTGTGAATCTATAGGACTTCTCGTATTATTTATGTTTGTGTTTTGTTACGTTATGTTCTTTGTAAATTTTTGTTCTGTAATTTATGTATCAATGATTTATATTTTCTAGAATTCGTGTATTCTTTGAATAATTTTTTCCTACAAGTAGGGTGGCAACGAGCCGAGCCGAGTTTTTGAGTTTTTGAACTAGGCTCGTTAACTAAGCGAGCCTAAAATTTGAGCTCAAGCTCGGATTATTTTTAAATGAGCCAAGTCAAACTAAACTCATTTACTTAACGAGCTTCTTTAAATTAACAAGTTGAGCCTCGAAAACGAGCCAAGTTTTTACGAGCCGAGCCGAACTTTCAAGAATCAAGCTCGGCTCGTTTACAAAACAAGCCTAAAACTCGGGTTTGAGCTCGGCTTGTTAACTGAACGAATCAAGTCAAACCGAATCCTTACCAAGCCGAACTGGCAAACGGCTCAATCCGTTTGCAGCCCCACCTACAAGCTTAAGAGTGATTCGTATTTCGATTTTTATTTTTTTTATTTGCAAAACAGATTCTCTAGTTTTGAAAATATATTGTAACCTCTGATTCGGAGCGTGGAAAATTGAATTCGAAGTTTGTTTCGAAGTGGAAAAATGAATTCAAAGTTTGGATTCGAAATTGGGAAAATCATTATACAGAGAACTTGAAGTTGGAAGTTATTGTATTGGAAGTTGGAAATGAATTCGAAGTTTGAAGGTGGGTTTCGAAAAATGAAGTTCAAAGTTTTTCACAAATTCAAAGTTGAAAACATAAATAGGTTAGTTTTGTATTGATCTGTTAAAGGTATTTGGATTTTTCAGAGAATATATTATGTTTGGACTAACGGTTATTACATATTAGAGTTTGTTGGCATAGATTGTTGTTGCAAAACATAGATTCTCTAGCCGTCCGTTAGTTCTCGGATAGCTAGTTGATCATGTTGACAATAGATTGCTCGACATATAGAAACTAGTTGGTATTTGGCTCGAATGCCATCCATTGGCCTCTAAAGCAGTCTACTCAGTTTTGGCCTTGACACTACTGGGATGCCAACCATATGTACACCTTTATATCTGGCTACGTATATGGATGTGCATAAAGAAGGGATGAAACCTCTCTCTCCTTTGAGGAGAGAGGGAAGAAGCTGCAACGGTGCCTCACGAACTTCTTGCTAGGGCAATACCATAGACATTTTCAATTGTTTGGATGCACGTGTTTTGTTCATATCCCTACGCAGTTTAAGAAAAATTATCCCCAAGGCAACCACTTCGGCGGCGCTAAAAGCTACCATTATGAAAACCTGACCTCGTTGACTGGAGATTCTAAGATTAAGGTTCAATGGGATAACATAATCGTGTGTGGTACGAAAATCACTAAGGAGATTGATTCTCCTACGCTTTTCTATGGAACAAAAATGATATATTGATGACGATAAGCATTTCTATTTGCTTTTAACGACTTTTATGCGTTGAAATTGGAATTCCTAGTGAAGTATTATATATCCTCTTGATAAGAGGTCACTTATGTAAGTATAAATTGGGGCCGCTTCGATAAGTATTTGAGAATGTGAAATTCTTAAAACACTTGGAAAGCCAGAACGCGTATTTATGACCAAAACGAACACATCAGTAAGAACTGGATTGTGTTCGGAGCAATTCATGTGTGAAGTCTATCATCTTGGTTTACACAAACAGCGAAACAGTTCAAGACATCACGTTCATTGATTTGTCAGTAAATTCAATGGGCTTTCACAAGGAAAGGTTCAATGCTAAAAGCCACCTATCTTATGCAGAAATTATTTGTTGTGCTCTGCGTGTGTGTGCGTGTGCGTGTGCGCGCGCGCGCTTTGTATTCTACGTCAGATTGTATACCAAATTTCATATGGGGGATTGTTAGAAATTCAAGGGTTGTGAGTAAATTAGAACACCGAAGGATCACACGGCAACTAAAATATATCATTTATTTTGCAACCCAAGAGTTTCAATTAATGCCTCCATTCATGCATAAAAGGTATCGATCAAGGCAAGATTGGAGTTTGATTTCAGTTTCAGGGGGGTGCATGCAATCCAAAGGCCCCTTCCGTTTCAGCAGCTCAAAAGTCCATCCACTCCTATAAATGTTGAGATTATTCCACGTTTTTTGACATACTAGATTTCTATTGTCTACGCAAAATTTCTATAGTCGTGTTCTTCTCATGGGAGAGAGGCAGACACTGAAAGGCAGACACTGAAAGACAGACACTGGTTGCAATCTTCTAACAACCGCAGTGAGACGGTAAATCAGTCTTACGGGGACTGTGAATCCACATGACTCAATTTTGTATTACATTATTTATATTTGCGTTCTGGTTTTTTATGTTCTTTATAAATTTCCGTTCTATATTTTATGTCAATGATATTTATTGGTAAGAGTTGAAGTTGACTTAGAGAATGTGAAATGGTAAAAAATTATTTTGTCAATATTTATTTATATTATTATAAAAGAGACATTCTTTTTGGTGTGAACAATTCTTTAAAATTGGCTCATACTTTTTCTTTTTAAAAAAAAATTACAAAATCTCCCTTAACCGTAATAACAATATGAATATTTACGTAAAGTAATTAAACTTCAAAGAAACTGCTAAAAAAAATTATTCTACAAAAAAATGTTTCAATCTAATAATTGCTTGAGGAAAAAAATAAATTATTCTATGTAACCATTACGAAAATTATCAAATCATGTTTGCCTGTGCATCATACTTGCACACGTTGCGTGTGCTACATACCTAGCTAGTATACACTTAAGCAAGCTATGAAAAATGCATAAAAACGTTACAGATTTTTGTGTAATGAGACAAAATGTTTTCCCTAATGGAAAGACTTTGGACAATTTATTTCTATATGGCATTTGGACAAAATTGTCATTTTTATGGGGTCAAATTTGTTAAAAGTTATTAATTTATAGCAAAAATTAAAAAAAATTAAAATTTTGGGTGTGGGGTCAAGTGTGGCGCCACTTGCCTACACATGCATGGGCAGATCCGAATTCAAAAATACACTTTTAAAATGTCCAAATCTTACCGTCTTCGCTTCATCAATCATTAATATTAGTGATTTCTATAGCACCACCGAATTCGGATTAACTATTTTTTCATCAATAGAATCGGTCCAAATCATACTTGCTTTGCTTCATCAGTCGGTGTTCAAAATGTCTTTTCGAGCTTGTATTTTACCCAGATAGAAAAGTTTGAAAAATTGTGATTGGCTATGGTTAGTTTCTTGCTCTTAATATGAAAGAGAAGGCAATGCTTTATAAAATCCAAGACTATTTGAACTTTGACTTTGTGTGTCCCTTTTTTTTATGCAGAGAATTGCAAGTCCCCATTTTTTTTTTTTTTTGTTTCCCTCTGAAATGCAAAGGTGAGTTGAGTAAGATCCAAGACTATTTGAAGTTTGACTTTGTGTGTGTGTGCGTTGTTTGTATAAATTTATTGGGATCTAAACTCACATGCAAGTCTATGATTACATTTGTTGACATCATAATCAACAAATTACAATGGGACCCCCAACGATATTAATCCTTGATCTAGCTAGGTTATATTGATGGTGAAACACTTAGCTTAAATTTATAGCCCTAATCATAATCTATTAAACACTATCATGTGGGCATGCGGGCCACCATATTTTTAATTGCATGCCAAAGACAAACATGCACACATTTACTTATTGTCCCCATACACTTCATCCCTGTATCTTACGTTACTTTAATTCGATGGAGATGATGAGAGTAAGGAGTGACTGAGCGAGTACAAGAGGTTGATCAAGAATAAGATAACGAGAAATGGACTTAGTTGGGGTAGAATCTATAACGCCTCATGTATAGCCCAAAATGCTTAAGTTCAAGTTATAAGTAGTAGTGTACATGACTCATTATATACCTAAGATCACCAATATAGACTTTCGATGTAGGACGATATGTCACAGAATCGCTTTTCTGCTTTTTTCTTTCACGATTTAAGGATTAGCTCAAATAATCTATCTTACTATTAATATGAAATGGGCTGCTAGTTGTAGCACACAAGCGCCCCTATAGAATAAGGAATTTCTTTTGAGCGACTTCATCAAAATCCATCTTCTTAGAATCCTTTTTGCCTAAATTTTTAGATATTCTCGTCATGTCTTTTTGGTCATTTGTTCTGACATTTTAGTAAATTCATATCAAATCAAATTTAAGTTCAAGTCACTAGTAATGACGTACATAACTCATTATATATCTGAGATCACCAATGTAGACTTTCGATGTGAGACAGAATATCATAGGATCACTTTTTTGCCTTTTTCTTTCACGATTTAAGGATTGGCTCAAATAATCTATCTTACTATTAATAAGAAAGGGACTACTAGTTGTAGCGCGCGAGCGCCCCTATAGAGTAAGGATTAATTTCTTCCGAGAGACTTCATCAAAATCCATCTTTTTAGAATCTTCTTTTTGGTCATTTGCTCGGACATTTTATTAAATTCGTATCAAATCAAATTTTTTGTTAATGAATCATCTTGATGTAAGAAATTCAAAGAACACAATCTTTAGCATTTTCAGCGTCGTCTTATTTAGACATTTTCAATTTCAATCTATTTTTTTAGTTTTTCTATGTCGCTTGTCGAGATGAGTAAAAAAATACAAAAAACAAATTAACAAAAAATATGCAAAAAAATTAAAATAATAAAATAATATCCAAAAATTCACCGTCCAGCTGATAGCAACAATCCTTATTAGATAAGTGGAGCGAGAGCAGCCAACATTCGATTAGTTCGGTCCGAAAAATCTGCGGGAGAGTTTTGGTTTAATGCATCCTTTGGTTTTTTAATAACTCCAAAAGTCCAGGCCAACTTACACAATCTATGGGGGACCAGAGATGGAGTCGCCGGGGGGGGGAAGGAATTCACCTCCACACAGAGAAAAAAAAACCTCTATTATTTTATAGATAAAAAAAAAACCTCTATTATTTTATAGATAAAAAAAATTACTATGAAATGTATAAGCTTGCTCCTGCTAAATATTTTAATTAAAAAAAGTAAACAGTTTTTGGAAAAAAATTCAAGCAATAATGAACCAAAACTTTAATTTCTATACATCAATGGATTCTGCTACCACCTCTCGAAATTGGCTTGACTGATTAAAGGTTGAATCATTTCTGGAAAGCCACAATGACCATAGAACTGTTAGAAGTGTAGCTTCCAAGCAATGTTGCTCAAAACCGTGAAAAATGGCATTTAAACCATTATTGCATGGGGCTAAATAATGTAGAAGGGAAGACCCACAGGACTCTCCACCAGTTAAGGATTGATGACCAAATTTATCCTAAAAATAGGCAATGAATAAGGAGGTGATCTATAGATTCAAAGGATGAGGAATATAGAGTACAAATCAAAACCTCCTGTTGTGAGTGTGGGATAATATTTTTTTTGGCTAGTTCATCCCTAATGGGGATTTCTTGTTGGACTGCTCTCCAGAGGAAGATTTCTACTTTTGGAGGGCAAGTTCCTTTTCAAATGGAGTTAAGATCTGGGTTTGATGGGATTGAGTCCTCCCATTTATAATATGCCGATCTTAGAGAGTAGATTTTTGAGCAGTCTCAAACCCAGAGAAGAACGTGAGTTTGCTTGGGTTAAAATTGAAGTTGCCAATAACTGAAATCAAAGATAAGAGCAGTTGATGTTCACATTGAAAAGGGCTAATTCTGAAGGTGAGGAATGGAGGTAGAGAATGTGAGTTGGGTATGATATCTGCATAACACAATCTTTTTGAGTTGAAAGGGAATGGAGCCTAGGGTATTGAATTTTCAGAATAGATTATTATTTAAGTTGATTCACTTATTCTTTCAACATTATCATATTCTATTGTCAAGTAATTATGGGCACAAAAACAATTGACTTATTCTTTAAGAAGAGATGTTCTCAAAATTTTGAAGATTGTGCAAACTCATAACCTTCAAGTCATATTGGTGAAACTTCAACAATTGAACCTGAACATCGCCTTCTTAAAAGTCCTAGAGTTGAAGTGCAAGAATTTGATAAATCTACTTTGGTAAGGGATCCGGGGCTACGAGAACTAATATTGAAGCTTACAACATCTTTGCGTTATAAGGTTATTCGGGCTTATCTCGAAGTTGGGTCATATCAACCTGAATTTTTAAAAGACCAATTTCTTAAAGACAATCATGGTTGTTGCTTTCCAAGGATTTCACAGAGTAAGAAAAACTACATTTGAAATTTCAGTTGCAAAATTATAAGCTTAACATTTCTAATCATCTAGAGTTTCAAAATATATCAACTATTTCTAGGTTGAGTGAAGTGTTGGTGAAAACAAAGAAGTCCACGATATATCATCTAGTCTACAACTTGATTCAACTTGTATTAACTTTACCAATTCCAACGGCTACAACGGAACGTGTATTTTCAGCTATGAAATGTGTAAAAATTAGACTCCACAACAGGATGAGAGATGAACTTTTAGCAAGTTTCTTGCTCACATAGAGAAGGATATTACAAGAGGGTTTGATACCGATTTTATAATCGATGCTTTTAGTGACATGAAGAAGCATTGAGTGTAATTCAAAATGTCTTGTTTTATTAGATAAGCTGAAGTGAGTCGTCACCCGTATTGAAATCTATTACTTTATGAAGAATTTATTATTTATGCATGGAGTATTGCTATTTTGTACTCTTTTGAGTTTTAATGTATTTTTGCTAAAATTTGGTATGCATTTTTTTTAGGTCTCAAATACATATTTGCTCTTGCGTAGTGAAATTTCTGACTCTGTCCCTGTTGGGAACCAAGCCTAAAACCCATTTGCGAGGCACCCAATTAAAGTCAAAGTATAGTTTATATAGATTGGCCTCATAAAAATTGATAACACGTGAAATAATTTGAACTTGAAAACTTAAGAGAAAGTAAACTTCTAAGTCCTAAGTCTTGACTATCAGGCAAATCCTTTATGATATTAATGCATCATTTGTTATCACATTAACGTGATATTGACCATCACCTACTTCAATCCTCCTTGGTTGAACTCTGTGTTTGAAATAAATAATTTCGTCCAAATTCATCTCAAAAGTACTTAAAAGATTTCTTCAATAAACAAAAAAAAGTTACATTATGGTGTTTGGTTAAAAATAATACGGTTCATATTAAACATGCATCGTATTTCACAAAGTTTGAGATTGTATAAATATTTTTTTATAACCGAAGTATCCTAGCTGATTTGGGACTAAGTTAAGGTAAAATTTGGAAGAGTCCCCATCTAAATGTTGACTAATCCTCGAGGTCCTGAGCTTATTGACCGGGCAAAGACGCAGTGACCCCTACTTGTTGCCAACAAAATTCGACCTCAAAACGTTCAAATTTACAGCTCAGTCCGATCTCCACTCAAACAACTTCTTGGAATTAATTGTATAAATATTAGTGTATTTATTTAATGAGAATGACTGCCTTTACGATTACATTTGCTCCGTACAACTTAGAATTACAATGAATATCATACCATCAAGTACTAATCAAGTCTTTGTCAAAAAGGTACTAATTTGTCTATTTCAAATACATTCAGATACAAATATGTTCGAAATTATGTTCAAAATCGTTAAATACACATGAAATTCTTAATAATTCATAAATTTCATGTGCCTCCAACAATTCTCAACACATCTATATTCAGATGTATCCGAACACGTGTTTCTAGACTTTTTCTATTCCAAATTCACCTAAAATTTCTCTTATAAATAAATAAAAGATTGGACAACTTTAACTCATCAACTTTCTCATTCGAGGCCTATTTATTTAACCAAATATAAAGTTCATATTAGAATCTATATTCAAATAGATTATATTAAATTTGTTTGGTTGAAATTAGTACGGTCCTATTAAAAATTCATCGACTGTATTATTCCACAAAGGATGAGATTGTATAATTATTAATTGGTGTATTAATTATTTAATAAGAAGGAGTGCCTTTACGATTACATTTGCTCCGTACAACTGACATTTCAAATGAAGTATTAACCAAGTCTTTGTAAAAAAAAAAGCACCAATTAAGTAGTCTTGCTTTGTCAGTTAATTTAAAATGAAATTAATATATATTTGACTTTTCTTATAGAATATTTGTCTCTCCAGTCTCCATCCTTTTTTTATTTCTTTGTATACTTTCTATGGATTTGGAAAACTGCATAACCCAGCATCCTGCATCAAAACAATAATTGTTTTAGTGCAAAAAAATATTGCCCGAATATTGCCTGAACAATATTTTATATGACAAAATGATATCGTTTTGACGCACAGTACGACATGTTGTGCACTACCCTTAAGTCTGTATGGGGACCATCTTGAACTTGTGAATATGATCAATACTAAGTTTCTCGCTTGCGCTAAAAATGAAATTGGTCGAACGAAAATGCTTTATGTGAACAAAACATGTTTTCTTTTTCCTGCAAAAATATTAATGGTTGTGATCTAAAGAATTATTTCATCCGTTCCAAAATGATTATAGTCCATTGTGAAAAGTCTTACCATGTTCTGGGTAAAATAAATAAAACACTTTCAAGCATAAATTTAATGTAATTTTTTATAAAATTTGCATCAAATTCTAGTTGACTTTTTGCCCCATTCCACACTTCTCATATACTTTTTGGACAATATTTCTAATTTGATTTTCCATTTTCACACCATATATATGTCGTAAAGGACACTCAAACCTCAACTTCAAAAAAATCAATCGAAGTCTCTCAAAAGTTTATACAAATCTCAAAAGGCAACCACTTTGTGGTTAGCCCCATGTGCACCTGCTGCGACTTTCTCCAATTCGTTGGTCTTTATAGCTTCATAGGGTACCCAACTTAAATGTGTGTGTGTGTGTGTGTGTGTGTGTGTGAGAGAGAGAGAGAGAGAGAGAGATATGCCAGGAGAAGGTGGGACAAGTACGTGAGGGGGTGGGGGGTAGGGGGAGTGAGGAAAGATCAACTAAGACCATGTGGGTGGAACCTTCCCAATGGAGACAAGAGAATCAAATACCTAAAATGGACTGTAATTACCTTAAACTAAAACAGTTCAATCCATATTACAAATAAAAAGTTTAAGAATACAAATCATCCATAAACATTCAGACACAAATGTGTTCAGAATCATCGAATGCATGTAAAATCTTCCATAATCATGTGAGTCTCGCGTGCATCCGACGAGTACAGATACATCTATATTCAAATGTGATTGAATAGCTTGTTCATAAAAGCCTTATCCTGTTTATGTTGGTGGTGATAAGACAAAGTGAGATGTGATATGTAGTGAATAATGTGGGAGCAATTCCATTACATCTATGGACCCCAACTCTTTTAAGTGATTTTATATGCCTTCTGGCACCACTGAATTTTGTCAACTTTTTGTTTGGACCATTGAATGCAACATTACCTATGCAAAACCCTTTTTCTCCATTTATTCTGATTGGGATCGTGAAAAGTAATTGAGTGGAAAATCAATTGGGTACATGCTTGCCTTCAAAGAGGAATGTGAACTTAATTGCTAGTAGTTGGGTTCTTGAAAGAGACCAAAGGAAAAAGACAGAATTTCAGATTAAAAATTTTCAAACATGTAAAATTAAAACTTTGACATACACCTGAATAAATCAACTCAATGAGCGTCATGAGAATTTTGCTTAACTTTGACCCAAGAATTCTAAACAAGTTCACTTCAGCCCAACTAACTGGCTCCTAATGCCTTTCTGCAGTTTGCCTTTATAATCAGAGAAGTTTCTGGGGCACCTTGACCAACCATTGGTTTGGCACGGTGGGTTCTTAACGCTTTTGAAGGCAATCCTCTCGAGTTTTCAACTCGTCCCAATATTGAAGTAATTTTTCTTCGCCCTATCAAACAAATTTTTTCTAAAATCTGAGTCTACTTAAATGCCACCCTATCAAACAAAAGTACGCCCTACTAAATTACCAAAGGTCCGGCAACTAAGAAATGAGTTTTGCATTTAAAGATGAGGTTGCAATAAGATGAGTAAAGCACCTATTGACTAAAATTTGATTCTTCATTCTCTTTTAGAATGAAAGTCACTATAAAGCCCTACCACTAATTCTGTTTGATTCAAAAGACGGACAACCACCCAACTAGTCGTATTGGGTAGAAGATGAGTAAAGCACCTATTGACTAAAATTTGATTCTTCATTTTCCTTTAGAATGAAAGTCACTATAAAGCCCTACTACTAATTCTGTTTGATTCAAAAGACGAACAACCACCCAACTAGTCGTATTGGGTAGAAATGAGTGTTCAATGTAGGAGATAGGATCCATCTGCTCTGTCTCTTCATTTTTTTTCAAAGGCACCTGTTAAACCACCTCTATTCTTCCCTTCGTTTTGTGAAAATAGGTTTCCTGTCCAAAATAAAATTTCTCACACTAGATATGCTTGCAAAATCCAACATCAAACACAAGAATTCGTATATTTTCCTTGTGTCTTATTTTGTTGAGAAAGGAAAGAAAAGAAGATCTCCAAGGACAAACGGGTGGATAGGGTGTCGGTTTGGAAACCCTAAAACAAAATCCTGATTCCGACCCTACATTCAGGTCATGTCTGATAGTGCTGCGAATAGCTATACCAAATACACGACTCTCACAAACATGGTTTAAGACAAAACAAAAATGTAGGCAGTTACAACTACCACTTGTGTAAAAAACATGGGCATATAACTGTTCACTGTCACAAATGTGAAGTTATGCCTAGAAGGGAAAATTTCCACTAGCTATTCTAGTAATAATAGTTGTACAATTGGGCATAAATGAGAATGTAATGAAGGTAAATAGATGTACAAATCGCAATATACACGAGAACCTACCAAAGGTATCTCCTGTTTACATATAGGAAAGAAAAGAAAAAAGTAAGAAAACAACAGAAAAGCTAAGTGAGCAAAACCTTTCGTACACTCATTGTTTCACCAATATATTACCTAATGGAGGCCCACCACATTGCCATCTTTCGGCACTTTAATCAAGGTTTGCGAAGATACCCAACTTGAAAAAATACATACCCGCGACACCAATGTGGGTTGGCTGATCGCCTCAGCAAATGCAAGTGCTTGTAAAAATGTCAGCTCTGCTCAACAATCCAAAAATGAGTCTGATGGTATGCGCCTCTCACAGCTTCAAAATCTGTCGAACTTGTAGCCCCTAGATAATTATCTCACGATTTGATAAATATGGCCCTAATATTAAGTCTGAAAGTATGGGCCTCTCACAGCGTAAAACATGAGTCCAGATAATGAGTTAACATTGAAAGACCACATTCTTCACTGGCAGTTTGACAAATCTCCACATAATCAAGATGTTTACCTCATGTGGAAAAACAAAATCTTTATACCCATTGGACAACCTCCTTGAGAGAGAGAAAATCATCACGGGGATGAGCTTCTTCCACCTGAAGTTTCACTTCGTCACCAATCTGCAGACCTACAGAAACCAATGCAGAAGCTTGCATTCCTACCTGCAAATAGTCAATTACAATGAATCACTTGTATGATAGCAAGAGAAGCACACACCACTATGCTAGTGATGATCAACTTAGGAAAGCTCCAAAATATCAAATATGACATAAGATGGTCTATTGTATAATCATTTGTCATATGGTTACCTCAACTAACAATACGGCTGCGAGCCTATCTTTGATGAATCTGAGGATCAAACCACGAAATCTTGCTTCTTTCGGTTGCCTTCTTAAATATTCCAATAGCCAATACCGAAGGCTGCCGTTGCATACCCTCTTTACTAATCTAACATTCATGTTGACTAAGGATGCCATCCCTTCAAGCTGACCAGCTGAATAAGGTGGAGAATCGCCTCTAAGAAAGGCCTTCACCTACACATGCATTTATGTATGTCAAACATTCTGTTGCTCTTATTACATAGCCAGTACGCAGTATGATACAAATTATTACGACGTCAGATGTTTGTGCAGAACAAATAAAGCGAGACGAGAAACAAACATGACAAGAAAAAAAGCCGCAACAAGAGTGCACAACTGGGTCTGTAAAATTGAAATAATGGGAATATAACCCATACATATTCCCAGCTATAGCAAGTCATTAATACACAAGAAAATGACTTCGTCAGCGTAAAATCATTGCACTGGAGACACCAAAATTTATAACCTGAGAGTTCGAACTAATAGTACATAATTACTCTCAGCTCCTTTGTAGCTTTGGGTGAACATCACTGAACCACAAAACCATTTCCCACGGTGTTTCCTTCCTTTGGTGAAGACCCACCAGAAACCCATATGCCAGCTAGTAACAAAATATTAAGATCAGTCCATGTATAGCTGCAAGTAGCAGATATAGCAAGCATTTTCACTGGGAATTCATCTATCAGATTTTGCAAATTAAACAACTACGCAGCAACCAGCAACCATAGGGAAATTGGTTGGTGCACCAGTAAAATCTTGGACTGTTGTGCATGAGAAAGCAAGCTCGAGTCTAGAGGTCAATTATTTTGTATGATTATGCCAAAGACCAGGTCTGTTTCCAGTCTATCCCAACCCAGCACCTCCACTAGGGATCATCACTGACAAATGACCTTTGATTTTTTAATAAAGAATGCCCTTTAAAAGGAGCAACTGAACTACTTAGAATCACTTGACATTTAGTAAAACTTTGACCAAAAAATCTTAACTTGAAGACCATTCCAAGAATACCTGATAATGAGCAAGAAGATCCATATATCTGCGAATGGGAGATGTAAACTGAACATAACCAGGGACTCCCAAAATCCCATGGCGTATAGGTTTCCTGAAATCCATCTCAGCTGCACGCATTACTTTAACAATAGCAGAGCTCCTAACCGGTCCTTCAGGCAGATGGGAAAATGCAGACACATCGATATTTGATTGGGGTTGTCCTCTGAAGGGCAATGGAATCTTATGAAAAGAACCATAAGTAGCTATAGCTTCCCCGCATAGTATCATCATCTCAGAGACAAGTCGCATTGCAGGCTCAGCCTGATCTTCAACATAAAGAGCGATTGATGGATCGGGATCATCTGCATTAGCAACCTTGACTCTTGTTTCTAACGTGGATGTGTCAATTGCACCCTAAAAATATATACTTCTTAGATCATGATAGTATTAAAAGGCTATACGTTTGTCCATGTGAAAGTGAGAAGCCAGTTAAAACAACATACCAACTACATGAACAGAGAAATGCATAAATTGTAAGAAAAAGAAAACTAAAGATAGGAAACAACGATGCAGAATTGGCAGCAGAAAACCATGAGAATCACACAAACTTTGGGCTTACGCTAAGACAAGAATAAATATGGCTGAAAACCTGCTTTCTGCCTTTCCAGATGAATATCGAGTTCCCGAATCAGTACGGCCTTGTTTGATTCGTAGATTAGGAGCGCGGGATTGGACTGTTTGTGTTTAATCCCGCGCAATGTTTGGTTCCCCAAACGTGAACTGGGATAAATAATCCCAAGATTATTATAATACCTATATGTGGGGTATTATTTAATCCTAGGGGAAGGTGTGAGACTCATTTAATCTCGTCTGTACTAACAATTACTCCACTGCCTCCAACCACCGCCGCCATCTCCAACCACCACTGCCACTACCACCACCACCACTACACTGCCGCTGCAACCGCCACCACCTCCACCTCCACCTCTGACCATCACTGCCACCGCCACCACCTCTGACTACCACCTCCGCCGACTACCACCCGCCACCGCCACTGCCACCGCCACATATGTATATCCACACAATTCTAGCAAAACATCTTTGTTCAAAACCTTAGACATCTGATTGGGATATCCTGAAAATAATCCAGTCCAAATCAAATATGGGATTAGGTTTTACTGGAATTGAAATAGTACCAAGACAAATAATCCCAGGACTATTAATCCCACCAATTTTAATCAACGAATCAAACGAGGCCTACGTGTTACACCTATTTCCCCTGGTAGGAACGTATTTTGAAGGTAATGTGTTACACAACTATGTAATATAGGCTTGAATTTGTCTCTCCACAAAACCAGATTATAGTCATGACAAAAGTATAAATTCACAATCGGTGCACAATAAACTCATTCTCAGCAAACCTGCGAAGCAAAACTAGGTGGACAACTATGCAAATCGTCCACAAGGAGCTGTTGGACAGGGGAGGCACAGGTGATGCAGCAATAAGTCTCAACTGACAATCCTAGGGCAGAAGAGTTCCTTAAAAGCAAGAGATGAAATGTGACAGCATTCGCATTTAGCAAGTTGTAGTTTCCTGAGTAAGTTCTTGTTAACTCGTAGTTTTTTTATAGAATGCACAGCTTGTTAGATTCACACCACCTTCTTTCATAATTCTTTCATGGTTTAAAAGCTCATATTCCAAGGTCGAAAGAAAGCACGATAATCCAAATCCACACTATGTCTCTACTCTCAAAGCAATGGACTTGGGAGCAACTTCACAGACAAATCTTCATCCAAAATTGTAACACCTTTTCTTCATCCTACCTTATCTTCAATACATAATGCATAAAGGACAACACCAGAACTTTAATAAGCAGTGACCTAGCTCAGAAATAGGCAAAACCACAAACTCAGAAGATACAATCAAGTTCATGGTACAATAGATTTTTATCATGCCCATAAGAATATAGCCGAGAGAAATTGATGAAGATCGTGCTGATAACAACCAAGATGACAAGAGAAAGGTAATAAAGAGGACTCTGACGATGCTATGAATCTGACAGTTAAAATGCTGATAGTGATGATACACTCATAAGCATTGCCCACACACAATGGTAATATACGATAGCAGTGTACATGCTGTAATTGACTTGGAAAATCAAGTTACTTGAATGTCCACCCATATGGCCACGAAGATGCTTAAACTCATTAAACGAAAAACCAATCATATAAAAGCATACAAATAAAGACAATTTTCATAATTAGTTCACATAGTGGTTTCTTTTTTAACTACAGGGAAATGAAAACCTCAATTTTGAACTACGAGGTTAAGCTTACCTGACTGCAACGCCATTGAAACCGGAGAGCCGCAGCCTGAGACAGAATTTTCAGTTCAATCTCCTCTTCTAGGTTCATATAAAGTAGCTCTGATGCACTCTCATAAGTCAGCATATAGGTAGGCCTAATAATAGAGTTATTCACCCCATATTCTGCTATACTGCAAATGCCAAATGAGCTGTGAGATAGTTGTAATAAAGAGAATATATAATCATAAGCCTTACACAATGTTCATACTGTATCACCAATCATTTGGCATCAAAATGCAAGATCATAGAATTTTTTTGGTATGCCTTGTAAACCCAAGACCTCTGAAAGAGTTATGAAACCATCAAAATTGTACCTATCCACTACTTATACTCTAGGAAGATCTGAACGCAACCCCATAATCATCAAACTATATATTACCATCATTAGGTATTTAATTCTTTCATACTGATGTTAGGTTTTCTAAAAAAGATAATCGATTTCCAAGCATATTTAAAACCACGTCCTTCAATGAATCTATGATATCCAACTGTGCATATTACAAGGGGCAATTAACTAACTTCAGGACTTGCAGTCAATAAAGCAGAATTAGCTTTCGTATCAAACTCATGAAATGTTTACCTGCCATCAGTATGCAATACAACAGACACTGTAACAGCTTTGCAAAGCTCTCCTTGCTTCATGCTCATTCCCTCCATGGCAAGTTTCTCAGGAAACATAGGATAAGTGGCAGTTGGCAAGAAAACAGAAGTCCCCCGTTTCATGGCCTCTCTATAAAACAAGAACCATATCAAACCGGCCATGACGGCACAGCCACTGCTAGTACATTATTAAGAGATCTAAGAGTTACCTATCTAATATGCTTCCAGGTTTAACTAAGCTAGCTGGATCTGCAACATGTATCCACACTTTGATCCGGCCATCCATCAACCTCGTTGCACTTAGCGCATCATCAAGCTGCATATCTTGATCCATTAGCAATTTAAGAGTAAAATGTCCCAAAGCAAGGAATTAATAATATAGGTTTTAACAAGATCTCAATTATCGAAACATACTACTACTAGTAAATTAGAAGTCACTTTTTCTTTACCTCGTCAGCTTGATCAACATCAATGGCATAGACCTTCAGGTGAGTTAGATCCATTCTTTCAAGCTGAATAGAATAAACATCAGTGAACAATTTTTTTTCGTTTGCAAAGCTGAACAGAAGAAACATCCGTGAATAATTTTTTTGATCTTGGATAAGTACGACAATGACGAAAACATAAAAAGAAACATTAATGACTTTATTGCCACAAGAGTTCCAGAAAGTATGTAAAAGGCATCACAAATAATCAGTACTATTAGGAAAGAAACAGAAAATTGTTTTCAACCACATGGAGAACTGATCGACAACATCTCAACAATTTACTCAGGAGACACTATATTGGTACATAAACAAGAGATTTCTAAGCATACATGGTGTAGATTAACCTAATTTTCCATCTCAACCATCTGCCTGTGGGTCCTTCGCTCCACCAAACATAAAGAATAATAAAAGCAACGTGAGGTTTAACCTTGTCAGCCTTTAGACTTTTAAGGGCCCTGTCATTTGCGTTAATATAGGCAGTAATGTTTTCCTACCCTTCACCATAACATTTCTTTCTAGGCTTATCCCAGGAACCATTACATCAATTAAACCACCTCATTGACAATAAGTTGTCTGCACAAGACTGAACCTCATTAAAGGACCAAAAAAAAAACACGAGTTTAATTTATAAGTGGGAGGGAAATTTCTGAAGTTACTCTGTCACCAGTTGCCACGTGCACATAACAAGTCTACACATCGAAGCTCCCCCCCCCCCCCCCCCAAAAAAAAAAAAAACACACGCACACAAAACTATGGTGCAAGAGGAAAACAAAAAAACTTGCAAATGGTACATGGTGCCAAAGAGAAAAATATTTGGTGATTAAATAGATCTGAATACAGTCAAAACTCAAGAGAAACTTATTTCATGCATCATCAGGAATCTCTTTTTTATTCAAAGGAGAAGAAACAAGGGACTAGACCATTTCAAAAGCAACCATGACAAGGTCAGTGTTCAAAGGCCTCCTGATTTAGTCACAAGATGAATGATCAGTTCTCTCTCCCGACTTGACTCCACAAGAGCTAAATTATTATATCATCTTTCAGGAAGTGAAAGAAAGCGTACTTCATCTGGGTCTGATGACTCTGATAGACAACTTTCAGCTGCTGATGTAATCTCGTCTGAATGATCAGTGCGAATGTCAAACTTTAACAGATCAAGATTGACGTGTACCGGAAAATACCCAATATCTATGAGGAGCTTTAATGCTGAATCCGATGTCTTCGCCAGCCCCATTGCCTTCAGAATCTGACAATCAAACAGATATCAAATTAAGTCTGTTGTTGATATGTGTGATGAGTAGAATCCAAAGATATATCTTGGTGTGTCCGAAAATGTCTTTATGTGGCACTGTTTTTCAGGTAATTCGCTTCTAAAATTCTTGTTAAAAAATCCCTTCTCAGAAATTATCAGTTTACATTTCTTGTTCTAAAATTCGTTATCGTTACACCAGCATCAAACTTCATGGTCAAGTACCATCCCGGCTTTCTTTTGGTCATCAATTTTGCAAGCATCAATAGCATAAGCTTCAAGAGCTTTGATTCTGTGTCGAATTTTCTCCTCATTCTCCCATGAAGATTTGGAAGGTTTATCATGCCAAGGCAGTGACTTGGTAGATCTCAATAATTGCACGAAATCCTGTAATTCCTTCTCAGCTGCCTCCTTAGCAAGCTTTTTATGCAGAAGTTCTTCTACCTAGTTATCCAAATGGGTGGAATCCCAACTTTAGAATCATTGAAAAGCAATAAAGATTATGAAACTATTCATCATACATGTTAACCCATCAAAGGACAATCCACAGCCACATGTCAGTGACATCTCAACAGCATAGAGAGAAGAAAAAAGGCTACCACGTGGTTATTGTGGTTTCAGCTTTGTCAACATTATCACATTGATTAATATACTGGTAAGTTACAAATACAAGAAAGAAGACAGTTGAGTAGAGATGAACCAAAAACCTCACCAACTTCGCACGTTTAAAACATGACAACATGGAAATCTTTATTAGCCTTACAACTAAATTCAAACTATAACCAGAAAGCTGCACTACGAGTGAAAACTGATTTATGAAAGATTTTTCTTATTCGACTCAATTAATAGCTAAATCTTCAGCAAAATTTACTGGATCTCGAAAGCCGTTCACAAGAGGAATAAATAATGATTTTGCCAATCCTAAGATCCCCTTCAACGTTCACAGTGAAACAAAAACTCATAACAATATCCATACTAGTAAACACAATCATCCAATCGGTTAGCAAATTGTGTTCCTTGCTACATATATCTGCAGATATAGGACAACAATAGAGATGCAGACCAAAACCAAGCTCCACAGATGGACCAAATACTTCATCATGTGAATCATTCTCTAATTGACAAAAGCTTATATTAACCATTCCATCTTATACCTGCATAGCAGACCGAGGTCCATAAACAGAAAGGGAACTTTTGCCTTCCAGCACTGTGAAGTAAATTTCATCTTTTGAAAGCAAAAGATGTGCACAATAGCTCTCAAGAGGCTCCGCACTACCAAAAATTATCTGTTAGAATGAACATAGGTCATTAGAAGAACAAGAAGCTATAAATGTTACACTTAAAACATATACCTCGGCTAACTCCACAACAGTTACTGGCTTATTCTTTTCAAGAAGCTCAATCCAGGCACACTCGAGCAGTGAGGGATCCTACATTAAGGGGAAAAAATCAAGTTCCATGATGATTACCAAAGAGAATGTCATTAGAAAGCAAGATGAGCCAACCAAGTTGTTTTGAGCTTTCTGGAGAAAATCTGATATTTCTGCGTGATCAAAATGTAAAGCACCGGGAACGATAAAAGTTACTTGTTGGGGTTTGATGGAGCTTGTCACCCCATTCTGCATCACATGAAACCAATGAAAAAATCAGACTAACAGAAACCATGTAGTCCTTAAACCACTGGCAAAGCAAAAAATGAGTTCCAACTCCTAGCAACCTATTCAACATGCCGCATTAGTTGTTTCTACTAGAACCTGATCGGAGACCATCCAATTCTTCTTGCCATCAGGTCTCTGAGCAACTGCCAGCAATACCCTTTCAGAATCTTTCTTGAACTCCAGCAGATACCCTTTTTGTAGTGCTCCCTTTTCAAGTTTATCTTCAAGAAGCTCCCCAGTGCTTGCTACCACCATTCTGCAAAGTGATTCATCCAATAAGCAAAATACGAAGGTAGTAAACATAGTGATTCTTCAAACACAGGCTATTGAGAGATGTTGAAATCACGGCCGGCAAAAAAATCAACTAGTATCTTGCATAGTGGTTTGTTTCCAAAAGACAGTCCCACACCGTAGATGTTTGACGTGTGTTTTATCCAACACATGCGACCAACCACGGTGGTTAACACATATTTTTTTATCAAATGCAGAAACGTTCATTTCTGAAGAGGTATTATGAGCTCCTTGCTCTCTCTCTCTTGTTCCGCAAAGATCACATCAACTGAAAATTTTCTACTCGGGTTCTGGACAATTGATCACCAATGTCAAAAAAAATCCATTCTTGAAGGCAGCTCGTCACCCCGTACGCATGAAAAATTAAAATGGAAGATTCACTTCCTCCTCTGTTCTACTTCCAATGCATTTGATTCAGAATTTTCCCCAAACCCACGCACACGCACACGCAATTCTCAAACCAACACACACACTGTGTGAGTATGCATTCGATGGAAGCATACATAATTCCATTCCTGTGTCTATACAGCAGTATTTGCATAATTGAGGCAAAGAAACGAAATTAAAAACCTACTTCCTACTTGCACGAAGTCTCTTCCGTTTACGTAAGGCGTCGAGCTCTTCCATGACAGTCTCGACGAGACTCTGAGCAGAGTAGCTTCGCACTCCACTGTGGCCGAAGAGGTTGCTTTGGTCGGACCGAAAACCCGAAATCTGAAACCCTAATTTCGCGTGCCTTCGACATTGGAACGCCCCGAATTGGTAGAGTCGCCATCCGAAAGCAGCACTAGGTGGAGAAGAAGCAGAACGGAAGATTGAGCAGGTGTTCATCGCTCGAACGGCCATGATCATGTGCGATAGGAAGCAGTCATGTAGAGAGAGAGAGAGAGAATTGTTGATATATAGGTATGGGTGAATGAAAGTATATTGGAAATTAAGGGAAGGAGAGAGAGAACCTCCAAAGGGGATGAGGTTTTGCCTTTGGATATTCGGGAAGCTGAGAGTCAGTGGTTCACCGTTGATAATACCTTGAGCTACGAGCGCACGCACCGTTATAGCTTAAAAAAAAATATCAGAGATATTTAATATTATATCGTTTTAAATACTGAACATATATGTATTGATAATTAAGAAAAAAAAATTAATTTTTTACGCTTTCTCTTTAGTTTATATATATATATATATATATATATATATATAATATATATATATATATATATATATATTGATAGGTAAATTCGATATAATACGCGGTATATAATTAGTATCGATATATATCGTACTAATAAAAAACGACGCAAGCCGATACGATATTCAGAACTTAGTTAAAACGATATAAATTTTATTTATTTTGTTTTCGATATAATTTAGAGAACAAAACGACTAAAACTATATTATCTTACTCACACTTAAAGAACTATATTACAACTCTCTAAATCTGTTGTGTACTAGTGATATTTTGAAGTTAAATGAAATCTATTATGGTTGTATTTAAGAATTTACATCGTTTATTTTATAATTGACATATAAATAACAAGCAATAAACCTGTACTATGTACTGTATGGTTAATAAATATGTGTAACTAAAATAATATTATAAGACACATATATTTATTTTATTTATATTATTTAAACGCACAACTTATTAGCATATAAATGGTAAAAATAATTTAAATTTAGCTATAAGAAAAAAATAGTCAACTAAGAGAAAAAAATTTAAACTACTGAAAGTTTAAAATTTAATCAATTTAGAAATATCTAAAAAAATTTTAAATTTAAAATTAATTTATAATATTATTATTTGATCTGAAAAAATTTCTAGACAAATGAATTGATATTTTTTCATTAGTATTTATTCAATACTAATCGTTTATTTTTAAAATTGTCAAATAAGTATACCCTTTTATCCTCCTTTAAAAAATTATACTGTTCACAACAGCAATAAATGATTACTATCTCAATGATGGGTTCCTCTTGCAAAATTTAAAAGACAAATAAAAATTAAATGATAATAATATAAAAAATTTATACATTAAATTATTAAGCCGTAGAAATTGAACACTTCTCAAACGAATGTCCCTGCTCTCCGTTAGTGCTGATTTTATTTACAATTTTGTAAGCGATCAAAAAATAAAGAGATGATAAGAGAGTGAGCAATCTAAAAAAATAGCAAATCAATTTATTGAGAAAGAGAATCTTAATAATAATAAAACAAAATAATGTATCTAATTAGCACTGACTGCTTGTGTTTTGATGATATAGACTTTCAATATGAAATCAAATGAGAAAGAAAAATTGAATGAAGAATACATGGTGCACCCTCAAACCAAATGAAGACAGGTTGCGCCACTTTCTCCTCTTGGATTATCATTTGATTAAAAAGATAAATATTTATATGAATTTAATTTAATTTGCTAAGGATAATTATTTAATTAATATTTACATTATTTGTTATAAATATAAAAAATTTCAATTTAATTTTTAACTCAATCGTATTCCGCCACCTATCACATTCAGGACAACTCTCACGAAAAATCACCCTAGAATGCTATGGCTCAATTTAGCATGACTTTTTTATTTGATTATTTTTTCGTCTTTATGTGAATTATTTTTGTAATTTTTTATTTTTAGTCAATTTTTTGTGAATTATTGGTTTGTCTTCAAAAAAGTTATAAATATTGGATCAAATTTGAAAAAAGTTCAAAAAAACAAAAATAATAAAAAAACAATTTTTTTTGTGTATTTATTAGTCGTCTTTAGTGATTTTTTTTTTAACTTTTGGTCATAATTTTATACTTTTTAGATTCGTCTCATCGAGACGGACTAATAATCCATAAAAATTTCACGAAAACAACAAATGTAAAAAAATTTTGAATAGAGACAAAACTTAATTATTTATAATCAAACTAGGCTAAATTGGGCCTATATAGTATAGATTAGGTTTATTTTATAATATAGAGGTGAAAATGTAAACTGAAAAATAAAACCAAACCAAACAAAACCGGCAAACCGAACCAAATTGACAATTTGGTTCGGTTTTTTAGTTCATTCGATCCGATCCGGTCCGGTTTGAAATTTTAGAGAAATACTGGTCTGATTTTCAATTTTAAACCCTTCTTACCTAAATCAAACCGGACTAAACTGATATATGTTAAAAAACCAAAACAATTAAAAATATAAGTAGTGTAAGTTGTAACTTACTGTGTATATTGTAGTCATGTAGTCCGTATAAGTAAAAAAAACCTAATTGTTTTTTTACTTTCACTTTTCATTTACACTCCCGCTGTCTCCACCTCTCAATTGCTCTGCCTCTCACAATTCCACTCAGCCTCCAGGCCCTCCACCTCTCATTCTCTCAATTTTCTCACAATCTCTAGGCCCTTCACCTTGCACGTGGGCTTATTCACAAAAAATTTTATTTTTTGCCCAAGCTCAATTACCTTGAAAATTAGGTCAGACCAAACCGAAACTGGTCGGACCAAATCAAACCGAACCACTTCGGTTCGATTTTGGTTTTAAAATCTTCAAACAAACATAACCTGTTTGGTTCGAATTTTTCGGCCAAACCGAACTGATATCACCCCAGTATAATGGTAACTAAAACTAATTATGTTATAAGATAAAAAGACCATCAAAGTCTAACATCTTATTGCTCTTCAGATAAATAGGATTTGAATATCTAATCAGTTTGATTTTTGTAAGCACATTAATCACACAAATGTTTATTTGACCTAAATTATTTATTTATTTTATTTATTATCTTTATTTATTTACTATATTTGTTATGTTTTTATTAATTGTTTAAAATTTATTAGTTCGTCTCGAAGAAATAAATCTAAAATTTTTTAAATAAATTTAGAAAAAACAAAAAATAAGTCAAAACATTCAAGAACAACAAATAATAAAAAATTAATGCAAAACAAAAAAAATTAAAAAAAATTCAAATAAGGTTATGAATAACTTGTGATGACTGCAGTTTCCTTGTATTGCTATGAGATTTGACACTAAGAGATCTTAGTAAATGTTTCTCATATTTTCCTATTAAAAACGTGTATGTACATATATATAAATAATAAATAATAAAAATTGTTCGATGAATAACATCATTGGACCTAAAAAGTATGCGCCTTATTGTGTAACTATGTTAAACAAGTTGCTATTATTTGTAGCACGTGAAAAAGACAATCACATCTTGATATAGAATTATCGTGACTCAAATTTTTTACTTGTTTAATAGTAGCATCATGATAATGGCCTAATTATAATAATGCCAAATATGATTTAATGCACATCCATTATCATAATAAGTTCTACCCGTCTAATGGACAGTGAATAATATAAAACAAATACGAATATCAATACATATTATATTGATATCAATACATATTCACGGATATCGATACACTTTTTACACATTATCCACTACCTATTAGGCAGTGATTAGCATTTTCCATTGTTAAATTGCCACGAAACCGCAATGAATAGATTTCGTGACGAATTGTGAAAACGAATGAGCTATTATTTCCATGAAAAATGTGAATTTACATTGTAACATCAATTTGAAAGCTTCTCTCCATCTATTTAACGTCAAAGTGGTTTGTAACAGCTTCAATCCATGCAGTTTGTGAACTCATTATCGGCAAAGCTGAGTACAGAGGCCTAGGATCTGAGAAGCTTTTGCATTTGCCAATGTATACGTCTTGGTTTTGCCGGTGTCCGAGCACGTTAACGTTAGCTGGTCACCTATTTGGTTAGACTGCAGAATGACATTGAGCTCATGCATATCAAATCCAAGCAGAAAACAGAATATGAAGTTCAAATAAAGAAAAAAAAAGCCCTCCACAATTAACATGAGAAATACTCGAAATATTGTTTTCGGTAACCAAATGAAAGGCCGTCCATTAGGTATTCCTTGGAGTTTCTTTAAGGCACGACCAGGATTAGCCTTCATTTATTTCAGGGTTTTTCAATTCACTATTTTTGGGTGGGGGGTGGGGTGGTCGGATGACTCGGATTTTCAGTATCTCCATTACAATATCACAAGTTTCGAAAATGGTGGTTTATCTTTCAAGAAATGCTTAATATTTAAATGTACAGAAAGGAAAGTTTGGAAAGGGAGAGAGAGAGAGAGAGAGAGAGAGAGAGAGAGTGTCACGACTACTTACCGAGCAGGAAACAGGCTCTGAATTGCAATGCCATTTTGAAGTAGGAACACAACTCAAATAATGGCACCAAGAACAGCGGTCATTTGCATTAACCCCGCGGAGAAGCATAACCAAGCCGACAGTAAACCTGTTAATTTAGCATGGCTTTCAAGTCAAACATGGCAATGGGCATACACTTCAAATAACAATGTAGTAAACCGGTTTGGCAGATTCATGGACTAAAGAAATGAAAACCAATTACGGTATAAGCATAGATTCAGTTGCTCTCCAGCGCACATGTTTGAATGGGGCATTTTGTATTGAAACTGGGAACATTGATGTTCACTCCTCATTGAGCTTGTCCAGGAATATTTTTGTCATTAGTTCCAAATATAAGTTTCCGATAAATGTTGGATGGGTAGAGAAAGGTTTCAAAAGAGCAGTCCGTCCCATGAACTAGCAGGCAGTCGCGATAAATGTAAACCAGTAGCGGAATTTGTCCTGTGGGTTAATTCAAATACTTTTTCCTCCAGTACTAAATGAAATAGAACAAAAGAAGATGTTCATTTTTACTCAATTCTGAGTTCTCCCCATATTATGTAGTTTTTTAAGTTTGTTTACTAGATTGACCCCAAAGTGAGAAAATAAAAAGATTCATTTTATGACAAATGATACAAATAAACATTATGTCGACCAATCAAACATACGATCCCGTACTTATATAGTTTCTTATTTTGCTTAATGGGGTCACAAGAGGACCATTTAAAAATTTAAATAAGCACAAATTGATGGCATCAATTGAACACATATGTAACACCTAGCGCCGTGGGCAGCAAGTCTAAAGATTTCAATTTACTTGTCTGATCTAGCAAGAACCAGGGATCAAACTGAAAGAGTGGATAAAGATTCAGCCTTACCCAACAATCAGAAGAACAAAAGAAATAATCCACAATATGCACTGATAGATCTTGAATTTGGGTTTAGTTGAAGTAGTGGAATATCGACCAGGACCAGCATATCTTTGGCTAACCCATCCAAATTGCGGGCGAATCAAAAGCACAAAACCAAGGAGAAAACCAGAAAGAAATCCTCCGATATGAGCAAAGTTGTCCACATGAGGGAGGAGTCCCACCGCTAAATTGATAACGATGATGATCACAAGGGTCAATAATGCTGCTACCTAAATATACAAAATAGATATTGGGAGTCACTATTATTATGAAAGCTCATACTTGAGGGAAGATAGACACATACCTTATTTACATACGTAGTCCAATTAGTGATGAGTTCAGAAAGCATGGCTCCTAGTAAGCCGAACACAGCACCAGAAGCACCAACAGAGATAGTGGACTGAATAAAAAGAGCCGATAACAAACTCCCGCCAAAACCAGATAGCAAATATAGCGACCCAATCCGTACTGCAAAAGGCCATGCAAACAAGGTAGAACAACTTAAACTTAAAAGGTTCGATTCAACAAATTTTACAAAGCTTTGAACGCAATTGAAAGTGACAAAAAGGAGTTCCAAAATGAAATACGGTCAATGCTAGCTCAAAATATTACTTTCAGGCCATATCAAGCGTATAAAACTTATAAACTAAAAAGCACGAACAGAAATCTCCATTTAAGTGGATTTTATCATCAATGTACGATCCGTTTACCAAATACAGGAAGGTATTGAGCCACTTGTTTGAATGTTAATCGCATCTTAAATAGCAAGGAACCAAAATTTAGACCCTCGCACTATATACTGAAAAGTGAAGCGAATTTGCCCAGACAGTTGTAGGGTGATGGTATAGGTGCTTGCAAGGCATTAGTAGGGATAGAGGGGGGAAATAAGTTTAAATTTATCACTGTCAACTAAAAGGTGAAAAAAAACACTCGGCCTTTTTAAAAAGGAGTTCCAAATGGAGGGAACATGAAGTATCAAAGGAGACTGAGATAACAGCAAGCGGATTTCCATTCTGCAATCTACACTAGCATATCCTTGAGCACTAGAAGATGTAGAGTTTACCCAAAGACTTAAACTAGTATTATAAAAGTGGCACGTGATCACATGGAGGTTGGGGTAGAAAGCATGGACGTGGAGTTTTCTCACCCCCATGCAAATGATCATCTTGCTTTGAAAGCCTAATAGTGCATCAACTGTGCAATTTACACTCTACCATTGGGCGAATAGAGTTTTGGGAGGTTGTAGGTTAACTGATGATGAAAGGAGACATGAAAAGGAGTTGAACCATAATTCATAAGAAAAAAAGACTTGACACAATTTAGTATCCTATAACAAGGAACCGTAGTAGATTACAAGCTAATTGATTTGTAATTTGCTCATCATCATTCACACTTCCTGTTGTCAACGAGCCATATTTAGGGATAAGAAAAGGGCCATATAAGCACATCGACAAGAGGTGTATCTGAAGAGATGTAAAAGTAACAAACACAAAAAGAAACAAGAAGAAATTGCTTAGAGAAATGATGTTATCTCTCTCTAGTTAGTCCTCTTCCACTCTCTCCTCTACATACATACTTCCGAAAGCCTCTATATAAGGCCCAATGAACTAGGGTAACCAACAACTTAAGACTAACCATGAGAAATAAAAATCCGCAGGTTTTCAACACTAGATCTTTTTCCCGTATATCCATAAGTTTCGAGCAAAAATTACCAGATTCCTATTTTCAAGTCTTATTAAACCCTCACGCACTAAATTGTAGATGGTGATAGCATGATGATCTTAGGCAAATTTGAAGCACTACAATGATATCTTCTTAGGGAGTAAGAGGAAAATCCACACATTTTAGAGAGGGGCGGGACATTTATTTATAATAAAA
>JABCMJ010014041.1:0-10449 GCA_014822125.1 Arbutus unedo | reverse complement strand
GTATTATGCTAGTGTATGAATGCATGCCCTTTATTTGACATGCAAGCTTCTTGTGAAGAAACTTCATTAATTATATCTTTATGTCCCAGGTAATCACTGGATTTGAACCAAAAGAGCGATGTATGCTTCTTAAATTTGTAACAAGTTGTTCGCGAGCTCCTTTACTTGGATTTAAGTTCTTGCAGCCAACCTTTACAATTCATAAGGTATCTTCATGATTTAGACCACGCTTCGGCTAAAAGAATTGATTGTTTATTAAGTAAAAAGTTCTTTGTCAACCCAAACAGCACAGCTGGTGTTGGGTTCTTTATTTCTGTGCATTGAACTTTATTATTTGGCTTTTAAACCTTTTAGTTGGTTGAAGCATCAATTGCCTACTTCAGAATATTTAATTTGGCAAGCCGCATTTCTCTCTCCCTTGTCTCTTTGGTTTATGTTTGTTCCTCCTCCAACCCACCTTCCACTCCAGAAAGGGGGGAAAAAGAGGAAAGGACGAAAGAAGGAATAGCATGCTGAATTAGGAATTTAAAATGGTATCAGGTTGCATGCGACGCGCCGCTGTGGGCAACATTTGGCGGACAGGATGTTGATCGGCTTCCATCAGCTTCTACATGCTACAATACTCTCAAGGTATTTAAATAAGAAGAGTCATGTCTTTTATCTAATTTACTTGTCATAAGTCACTTCGTTAAATCTTCTTTTAAATTTTTCTGTGGTTACAGCTTCCAACATATAGACGGTCAAGCACTATGAGAGCCAAGCTTCTGTATGCTATCAATTCTAATGCAGGATTTGAACTTTCATAGCATATAATACTTTTTGAGGTAAACGTTCTTGGCATCTTACCTTTCTCCAAGCTTAACCCTGGTGTCTATAAGAATATGTGACTGATGGAGAAGTGTACTTGTTGGCAATGACTTGCATTCAGTAGCATGTTATACTTTTTTCCCCGTTAAATGATGTTTGTAAGAGCATGAAATACCCATATACAAGTTTCAACCGTTTATTTCTTTGTCCTTCTATTTGCTTATTAGTTGGAGGATGGTAAACAAATTTCGTAATTGGAGAAATATTCCCAACCCTCTTCTCAGACCAACTGAGGTCTACAAAGATAATTGCTTGGGTATCTGTAGATAACAGAAGGAAAGCCAGAGTATTCTTCCAGCTGTACCTAGTGTACTATCCAATAGATAAGGGAGGATCCCTCGTCAAGAAAATCCTGCACTAAGACCTTGTTTAGCTGCTGCGGAGGGACGAAATCCATCCGGAAACATGTAATTTGGATCAACTTGAACATGTCCTACAGACCTGGTGTTCCCACAGGAAGCCTCGATTCTAAGAATGCCCCTACAGCATAGTTGTGGAAGAAATTTGCATCATTTTACCCTGTTACCCCCAACATTCTACACAAATTGTGAGATATAAACTGCGGGCATTAAAAGAATTCTGTTTCTGGTTAAAGCTTTCTAAATCAGTCACAAAATTAGCTTTGAAGTACAAAACTTATGGCCATTAAAAGCCATGAACAAACCCAAGCCAGCGGATTAGAAACATCTCTCATACCTCTGAAAAATGAAGAAATACACCAAGAGAGAGATTGTGATTGTTTAAGCATGTGTTTCATACCTTATACAACACGGGGACCGTACTATCATTAACAAGCCACCCTATTCTATTACCAGTTATAATTGGGAGAAGCTCATCTGAAACTAGAACAAGAAACGCCTCATTTCGTTTTGTTTCTGATCTTCATTTCTTTTCTTTTATTTCATAGGGCCATGTAACCAGGTCAGAAGAGGCTGGTAGATATCAAATACCTCAGTTTGAGACCAAGGAGCTTGTTCTTCGAGTACTGAGATGTTCCATTTTTAGCTTGTTGAAGGAAACGGCATCTTGGGAAACTTCCCAACAATGTGATTGCTGCTGGGAAACATCCAGTTGATGGTTGTGTTGTGGCTTCAATCATCCTTACCCGGCCCTTACAGATTCTGTTCCAAGGTTTTCTGGATCTGGAAGATGTTCTTGGCGTTCTTTGAAATATGAAGTTTTCGAATTTTGTATATATAGTCAAGCTTTGTAATTACAATCCTTGAAGAAAACCAGAGAGAGAAATACCATTCGATGTTGGACTTTTGAGGTAGATATTACTGAAGTGTTTGTAACTAAAGCCGTAATTTGTTGTGTAAATTCCAGATTTGCTAAGTAGCTATCCGTATGGCGCAGTGAAGTTTAGATTTGATAGTGTGGGTACAATTCACGTACATGGTCTCTGAATATCCTGTACACATGCATTTTAAAATGTTTAACGGCTGTCATATCCGAACGTGTCATGTGAGATTGCTTGGTCTCTGGCTGTGCTCCTGCGAATGAGGAACCACAAAACACAATATGTATGTCATGCTTTGTATCCCAGCTATGTAACAAAGTGGGTGAACATCGTCTTACAGCAGAATTTGTTGTTTGGCCTTTAATCAGGAGCACTAAATAAGCAAAGCGGATTATGTAGTATATGCTCCAGAGACTGGACTTTTAACATAGTGTTGGCGTTTCTTCATGACCAAGCCTGAAAGTTGTACATGGAGCGACAAGGTTGCAAGTGAACCGGGATTTGTATGAATAGCTTGAACTCAGGCATATCACAAGTTTCTATAGTTCTGCTCATTTCCAAGGAACGAGTTCAAGTTATTTTTTATTTCTCGTTCAGTAAAAACTGCAGTATATCTTGGCTTGACTCGATTTGGCGTGCAAACATGATAATGCGTATGTATGCATACTATCGATGAAGCTTATAATTTTCTTTAGTCAACCTTATGTTTTGTTCAGTCTGCTGTGTCCTTATAATTTTGCTTTCGAAGCTTGAGTTTGTGATCCTGTGCACCTCGAGCCAATCAAGCTCGAGTTTCTCAAACACTGAGCAAGTCAAGCTTGAGATCAAGTTGACTGTTTTCGAGCCAGGGCAGGCCTTATGCATTTGGGGCCCCTAAGCAAGAGGCTCTTTTATATTCTTATAACTAAGTATGGTCTTATTAGTTCATGTTTTTAAGTCTATTAAGTTTGTAAAAAGAAGTAAAAGAAAATACAAAGATACAACGTGGAAAAAAAAAAGAAAATACTTGTTATCCAAAAGTTCTGTATGGAAGATTTTAATTAATATTCATTAAGTAAACAACCTCTCTTCTATTAAAGAAGAAGATCTAGTTAAGCATATTAGATCTATTGTGCTTGCTCCTGCAAGAAAAGTTATGCAAGGGCGTGTTGTCCATGTGTTGGGAGTGCCTATTGATGAAGAGGGTGTCGAAGTGAAATTATTGAACGTGAATTAGTCCACGAGCTTATGCAAACAGGATTAAAAGTGATAGATAGCCTCATTCTTGTAGACCGTGGCCAATGGTAACTTACAATCGGATGTATAAAATATATCCCTTGTACCCATTTGGGTCTGATTTTTGGGTCAAGACCTTAGAGGCCTAGGCAGTAGCCTGATGACCTTACCGTTTTATGCCTGGTACAAGCTCAAAACACTCCGAAGCTAAGGTTGGCTCAACTCATTTGCAACTCTGCTTCGAGAAACTGATGCCCAAAATAACAATCTTTACATGGAGCATGTAAATATTCGGGGCACACCCATAAAAAGTTTAATCACCATTTCCTGCTGAGTAACATAATAAACAGCTGAAGACCAGAACAGATGGGGTTGGGAAAGAGTAAACTAAGAGGAGAGACCCTCAAGAGAACAAAAGGACGGGTCCTAGTACTTAGCAATCTGCTTTTTTCTCATACAAACGGTCTAGTTCTTTCTCCCACTTCAGTCCAAACATCTGGCGGCCGAAAGGAACGATGAGATTGTACCGGAAAACCTGCATTTAACATTGTTCAAGTTAGAAGTATAAAACTGAATCAGGGCTGCAGCAACTAATCACGTCAATCCAGTAAGTTTACAGTGAACAAAGAGTCTTGGCTCTTTTTGGCATGCATTGGTTACGCCGTGCTTTTCTCTATTCCTACCTCCTCTATTTTTCAATATCCAAAACCAATATGCACTTACACATTCAGAACAAACAAAAAACGAAGAGAGAAGAAAGTTTCATTCAACCCGTGACTAACCCATCGAGGAAGTTAAATCGATGTTGTACTGAATTCACAAAGGACAGCAACAAAATAAAGAAAAAGGTCACTCTTTTGGGATTCAGCTTTTCGCAATCACGTATTTACTGTGTAAATATTTGTTAAAAAATCGTTCTTGGAAGCATTCTTTGCATCAAATAAGCTGTTTCAGCCAAGTTAGGGTTGCACAGACCAAATTTCAAGCCCAATGGAAGCTATGAGGACTGCAACAGGTTCTGGGTTATACTATGTTTGAATCCAAATCAACAAAACCTTATAGACACCCCCCACCACACACACACACATAGGAGGTCCACCATGGCCCTTGTACTCACCTTATCATTGATGCTACGGAGTTGCACTTTCAAAGCCTCTGAACACTCAATCCATTTAGAGTTATTTCCACATTCTCTAAATGACACTGCTCTCTGGAGGGCTGATCGCCATTCCGCAATACTACTCCTTATCTCCTTGTTCAACTCAACCCACTCTGGTGCACATTTATTCCTTGAAAGGATTCTGTACAAGGTGTCTTCAGCTGGGTCGGCATGAGGATTAGTGCTAAGGTCAAGGGGTTTGCCTTTCCCTGGTAAATTCTCAAATTGTCCTTCCTCCATAGAATGCCAAATTCTTTGCTCAACAATGTTCGTGATATCAGTTTCAGACCTGTTTGAATGCAAAGCCAAGATTACTAAAAACACACACACACACAGAGAGAATGTTGCCAGTTAGGCACACAAGATCAAATCAGAATAATTATGTGCCCAAAAGCCTAAGCCTTCTGAATTATAGTTAAAACATTCTCTCATGTGAAGAATGAAACTAATTGTCACCACAAAGGACAGACTGTTTGGGCGCCACCGGGCCGCGGGGGGGGGGGGGGGGGGTGTTGGGGTTGGTTGCGGGGAACAAAAAACCCTTTTTTACACTTTTGAACGTGAGTTATATCTTGACTAAGAAAAATCCAAAGAAAAAGAAGATGGAAGGCATGAGTGAAGGAGATCTTTCTCAAAATAAAGTTGACGTACAAAAGTGGGAGAAAGATCATCTTTAGTGTGGTGGTGGGGTGTTGGGCTGGCGCAGTTGGTTTGGTTGTTGCCAATCACTCATTATTCCACGGAAGAAGTGAAAGCTGGGCCAAGGTTGAAGTAGCGGTGCCAAAACCAACTCAGGGAAAGTAGGAACAGCTTTTATATTTCAGCAAGAAGACTAACAGGTCTTATTATGAGAATGGATTTCCGAGTAGCACTGTTGCCTGTGCTGCTATGCTAGGGAAGACTAAGATAAAGATAAGGCTAAGAGCATTTCTAGCTCTTTGACTGAAAGGTGAAATGAGAACACTGGGAAATACAAAATCACACACACACAGAGGCCAGAAGGGGAAAGGAAAATTGGTTTCAGTACGAATGTACAAGTGTAGCTTTGCAGCCTATGGCTTCTACCTTTACAAACAGCAAAGGTATGATAAAAAGTACCCACAGAAACGGGATTTGGGGCCCTGCTGTGAGTAAGCATTGCTGAGTTTTGTCGTGAGAAAATCACACCGAGCAGCCCAAACACTCCACTGCCACCTCAATCTCCTTATGCCCATCGCCACCACACACTACATCTGCCTCCACTGCTTCTCCCACCTGACAAAATTAACCGACCGCCACAGCTGCAAAGTTTTTCTTTGAAAATTGACCAAGAACAGCTAGAAAAATTGAAAAAAACTACATTAAATTTGACACAAGCAATTTTTAACGGAATGTAATGGGGGGAAGGGGGAGGTGATTTGTATGCAAGTTTTCTCGGAGTGTAATCTCTCTACACACGCATACTGATGTCAATAGACATCCATATTTTATATCACCGGCCACCACAATGAACCACCCTTGAACCATTTTTCATATCCACCCAGGAAATTGAAATTGCTGCCAAAATCTTTTCTGCAATCCCAACCCAACAAGGACAGCAGCAATTCTTTTTCCTTTTTTGGAACCACAACCGAAAAAGCACAACATTAGTTCACCCATGAAATAGTCCCCTGCAATATCCAAGGGATGCTGTTTTGTTTGCTCGTGATGGGCATCAGTAGATTAGGGGTGGCAGTGGGGTGCTTTGGGTGCTGGTGTGCTTTGCTCCAGAGAACCTCGTCACTTTGACTCACGGCAGTGCTTTGTTCACAGCAGCCCCCTCAAATCAGTAGAGAAGGGGGAAAGCAAAAACAAAGACGTATTGGGGGAGGAACCACAGATGAGAGTAGAAAGACAAACAAAAAAGATCACAACTTTGAGCAGAAGGAGCCATCATGACTCGGTGAAAGAAGTTCCCAGAAAATAAGATGGAAGGCATGTCAACCTTTCAAGTCCTCACTGACTTTCAGAATATATGTTAAAGAAAAGGCGGCTACGGTTCCTCACGAGAAGACAGCTCTTCAGCATTGTTGCAGACAGATAATTACCAAAAAGAATTACCCTGAAAAGAAGACTACCAATCCCCTGGGATATATCAAACTCTCTCGAGTCTCTCCTCAACGCCTCAACATATAAAAGCAACTGCACAAACATACCGGATGTCTGAAAGAACATAGGATGCAGATAACAACAAAAATATCCAAATCAAGAGAAGAAATAAAAGAATGCACATTGTTTTCTGTCATCCTTGCCAAACTTGTACAAAAGATTATCCAATCACTGATTTTAGTGACAACTAAGTTGTTTGTTTCATCCTTGCCAAACTTGTACGAAAATATCATCCAATCACTGATTCTGGTGACAACTAAGTTGTTTGTTTCATCCACACTAACTTCAAATTCTGTTTTTCTAAGCACTGCTCTTCTTTTGCTATTGGGTTTTGGTTTCCATATTGTGGAAGCTATTCACACTCATCAAAGATCATCTATGTGCAATCTAGTACAAAAGGAGTACCTAACAAATGTTCCATCCTAAACACAGCAAAAAGTTTCTCAAGTGTATCACACTATCACTAATATCATTGAAACCCCACTCAGCCCACTTCTCTAAGACGCCAAAGTTTCAGTTTCCACTCAAGTATGAATGACGCATGTGAAATGTAAATAATCCTTATACTGTCGTTCCAATAATCATTAATTCGTTTTACCCCCAGAAAGGACCCAACTTTTCGCATATGAATGCAACAATTGATAGAAAACCACATTTGGAGAAGAAACAATCAAAAACAAAGGAGATGTAGTATTCACTGTATTCACAATTAGTTCAACTAATCAAAATTGGGCATGAGAGATTTTGCCATAACCAACTGGGAGTAGATTGATCGAAGACGAAACTGAGAAACGAGATTGGGGATACCTAACGGCATTACGTTGTCCACGGAGCTCCGGCGGGAGTTTACGGTCGTTGACGGAGTCGATAACGGCGGAGAGACGGTCGGTGATCTTCTTGTCGGGATTCGGAGAGGTATTTGACGAGTTAGACGTAGAAGACGAAGAGGCGAGCCGGGGTTTGGACACGCCATGGCCCACAATTCCCATCAACGGCGAAGATGCGGCAGCTCTCGCGACGCGAGTCGCCATGGCGCGGAGAGAGAGAGAGAAGGACGGATCGTAGGAGGAGAGCTCTGTTTTCGGACAGTGCGCTTTTGTGGCCTACATTTCTTTGCATCATTTTTTGGGCGTAGTTTCGACGTGGCACATTTTTTGACGGCGGTTGTGGCGGTTTCACCGGCTGGGAAAAAAAATTGGTAGTATTATTTCTGTGTTTGTTTTATTTATTTTTTAGAATTTTTGATGGATTCCCGTCATATTTTCAGACATTTTTTTATTTCTTATCACGATGAAAATAATTACTAAAAATATGACAACAAAATTATTCGAATCAACGCCCAATGTGTTCAAGAAAATTAAATTAGACCAAACTCAATTTTGTTATCCAATGAGTTTTCAGCTCCATCATATCGTAACCTAACATCTCACTTTACTAAACATTTTAAAAAATTCACACTTAAATCTTAACTCTACATGAATGTTTATTATAGAGAAAAAGATTGAGATACCACGTACCGGCAATCCAAAAACATTTAAGAATTTTTAGTTCAAAATCAAATTGATATTTGATTTTGTCCCCTAAAGTATTGAGCATTGACACAATATTTGTTACATCCTTCAACTAATAAATGTATGTAAGTATGTTAAGTTTGGTCTAATGTTCTTCTAAATCAATTTTATTGTTATTCAAATTTATTTTGATTTGTTAATTTTATGTCAAATTTTTATAAATTTTTAGTTTTTTGAGATGAGAAATATCAAAAAAAAAAAAACACGAACTAAATTTTCTAGAAAAGACTAAAAAACACAATGCCCTAACTTTTGGCATCATCCTTCTCTTTTTTACCAGAACTGGAATCAACCCTAACATTTTTCTATAGGTATCTGTTGACTGCCTAATTCATCTACAAATAAAAATGTGACACGTAACACTACATTGTGGAGGTGTTCGCACCTGATTACAATGTATGAGGAGCCCAAACGGTGTCGCTCAAGATTGTAGGACAGTTTATTAACTACTAGAGAGACGACGTGTGCAGAATGCGAAGAGACAACATTCCATGTGCATGGGTAGTTACCCCAATTGTCATGCATGCCCACGTACGAAGAAGAGGAATACAAGGAGTTGTGGACCGTGGTTGCAAGAAGAGAAGGAGGACATGATCAAGTGTGGCTCTGGTCATACATTGAAGGAAAGGTAACATCTGAAGCTTCGAGCGAGAAATCTCAAGACAAAAAAGACGCCAAGTATGGTCTATAAATAAAAGTAATAGTGAAGAGGAAAATAGGATGATCCCTAAAACACTTATTCATTTCATGCTCGTCTTTCCTTTCTTTTGATGTACCGGCTCGGAATATTTTAGGGCCCTAGGCGAGAGTGTAATAATGGGCCTCCTCTATGGTTTTGTACACAAACATATAGTGGATATAATTAAGTCATTTTTCTACAAAACATGTTAAGTAAAATTGAGTTTATCATATCTTGATTTATTTTGTCATTTATTTTATTCTTTTTGCCATTCTTAATGTTTTTCTTTTAGTTTTCAATCAAAATATTTTTCGATTAACTTTGAAAGCGCTCAACCAATTTGATCAAGTAAGTATTGAAAATCAAATATAAAAAACTATCAAAAGTTTTTTGGATTATCTTTTGTCTCTAAGCGATTTTTTTCTCATTTATTGGTTTTGTGTCTTGTTTTTGGGGATTGGTTCATTTCTATGAAAACAATTTGAAAAACAAAAAAAATTATCACGAAAAGTTAAAAAAAACTTCTCGAAAAATAATCTAAAATAGACATTTTCAGGTTATTTTTGTCTTTTTTAAAATTTTAAAAAATTTATAAAAATTTGACGTAAAACAAATAAAGACAATTTTTTAAATAAGGACAACAATTATCCAATAAAAATGTTAACCAAACTAAGTTGAGTTTAAACAAAAATATAAACACATAAACTCGAAATGAGAGAAAAAAAATTAAGGAGTTACGTTGTTTATATATGTTGATATTGTTTGCAAAGAAGTAACTGAAAAAAGCAGACCTACCTATATTTTTAGTTACTGTTTCCAAAAGAAGTACCATAATTGGAAAATGCTGGCTACAAGTTTCAAACTCTACCAAGGTGAAAAACAATTATAGTTTCTCACCACTTAGCCAGCAGTGCAAGACAACAATTGTTTGGGGCCTTAATTATTTATTACCCTTTTCTATATGGGCCCCTATTTTGGACCCAAAAACTGGGGGCCCTAGGTAGTAGCCTGGTGGGCCTATGCCTAGGGTCTGCCCTGGTCGTAGTCTGTAACAATATGAGTGGTTCAGTTAGAGAAGTAGTTCGAAGGAGATTGGATTCTTTGTTATCCTCGAATGTAAGTTTGTTCTCAAATTTATTATTCGAAGTCAGATTGTTTCATATTCCTCGTGACTATTCGTTTTTTGTTTCTTATTTTGAGTCTCCATATGTCAGCACTTAATAAAAATCCTTTTAAGTGAGGTAAGAAAACAGATAACACGAATGATTGATAGTTGTTGATTTTAACTGTCACATTTAAAAAATTTCTGAAAACCATAATTATAAACTTTTTTGGTACATTCGCACAAAAATTTAGCCCTGAGAAATATTTGAGTCAACATTGTCACTAGGTTTGAAAGGGCTCAAGTCGAGGTCACGATGAATAACTAACGTCGTCCTCTCTAGGCTGTTGAAACGCACATCAAAATAAAAGGCAAGAACTTCGTCGTATTCCTCTAAATTCTTGAAATTGTGGATGGCATTAGCAGGACAAGAATTAAACCCAATCTGAAGCAGTTGAATCTTCTTTTCATAACTTTGAGTCTTACACT
>JABCMJ010014036.1:0-10936 GCA_014822125.1 Arbutus unedo | reverse complement strand
AATTGAAAGTTCCACGTGTATCCAAAGATTCCTGGACACGTCTTTATTTACATATGTCCGTAGCGTCTGTATACTTAATATTATTCTATTTTCAACACATGGTTAGTTAATATATAGAAATGCCAAAATCGATAGTACCCCAATACCATTATCCTTGCACTAGTGTTCAACTTAATACACAAATAGAAGTAGGACATAACAAGTTTGCCAGTTCACCATTAGAGACAGATGGCATGTTAATTTGAAATTAATTATGCACGTTTGTTTTAGAGGCGTGAGCATGACTAGCTTTCTTTCTTTCTCTCACATCTCTCTCTCTCTCTAAACGGCCAATATAAATGGTCGCGATTTAAATATTGATTCATGCATATAGAAGAAGGTAATCGCTAATAATGATACAAACTTGACCCCGTTCAACTCTTGTATGCCGCGTGGTCTTGCGCATGTTGCCAATTTTGTGCAAGAAGTGGCGCTTCCGAGCTTAAATGAACGGAACATATCTGTCTCTCCCCACGCCCAATACAAAATACACCCCCCCTTGCCCTTTATTCTTTCACCTCACACCACCAACACATTCTATTTTTTAAGTATTCAAATTTTCAAGGGGACTATATGTTGAGAAATCAAACGAACAATGTTCAAACTCATAACGTTCTTTACGGATCTTGAGAATAATAGATCACCGAACAAAAAACAAAACAATCATGCGTAATAGAAAAATAGAAAGAAAAGAACGAGACACAAAATATACGTGGAAAATCTCAACGCGAAGAAAAACTACGGGAGCCACACTAGTCCTGTGTTTTCTCTTGACTCTTTCTCTTGAAAGTTTCTCTATTCTCTCAATAGATCTCTTAATAATATCTTAGGAAACTTTCCTAAAGATCTATATAACAAATCATATCTCTTAGAAAACCTCCTAAAAATATATGTATTAAATCTCTAAACAATAGGAAAAGATTGGATTCTAATTAGATTAGAAAAAAATAAATCTTGAAGATCTTGCATAGGATTTTCGCGCATCCCCTTACTACTGGTAGTACCAGCCACTATCGGTAGTCCTAGACACTACCCAAAAAGTCAGAAACATTTACTACCAGTAATTCTAAGCACGGCTAACACTTACTACCGGTAATTCGAGGCACTGTCCAAAAAATTTATTTTTGACTTCAAGGCACTAAATCAACCCGAACGGGCATTCTAGTGGAGGTTCTTCACCCCTTGGCCTTCATTCTTTCACCTCATGACACCACCAACACATTCTATTTTTTAAGTATTCAAACTTTCAAGGGGACTATGTGTATTTGGCATTTACTTAAAGTTTTTACTGCCCTAATTTAGTACACATTGAATATATAACTCTACAAAATATGCATTTGTGGAATTTGGATTAGGTTTTTTTCAATAATATCTTCTCCTTCCAGCATGAGCATGCTTCAAAAAGAGTAACTCGTAGCACCGACCATATTGTAGCCCGATGACACTCTTCCAAGTTAGATTTTTAAGAGAAGAAAAATTATTGAATGAGGTAAAACTTAAATAGTATTATTAAGTTTTTTCTTAAAAATCATTAATTCGGTTTGGCAAAAAAGTGCTCTCAAGCACGGTGTCTTGGCTCTTGGTATGTAATCACTTCGGTCACAATACTCTCTGCACCCGTTGTTTGCCGTGAATTCAAAATTAATTTAAAAGATAATTGCAAAATCTGATGACATACATAACCTTAATTTAAACTCTCCAAAGAAGGCCAGAGAATATGTGAGGCCAGCCCGGCCCATGATTTCTGTAGGGCATGTATAAAGCTGGTAAAGGGTCCTCATTCTTCTTGATGTACGCCATTGGTACTTGTCTATTTCAGACATATATGTATGTGTATGTTATAATATAATATAGGTATAAAACGTATAGTCTACTTGTATTGATATTGCCCATGCTTTACTCCATACTTTTGCAGGTGATATAAATACATATTATTATTGGTAAGGACTTGGTCCTATAAACCATGACTTTTCAAACTACTGCATCATACCATTCCTATATTACAAGTTTCGAAATATTTTCTTTTTACCGAACAAAATATCATTTTAATTTATGTTTTATAGAATTGGAGATGGTTTCTTACTACATTAGAAATCACTAATTTCACATGCAATTGACATCTAAGCTTAAATATTTCAAAAGAATATAATAAAATGATTAGAATTTTATAAAGAGTCAAAGTTCTTAATTTCAATAACATATTGTAAAGAATAGATTTATATAAAACTGAGCAACGACTAACCATAGATCAGTTAATTAAGATCCAAAGAGTTTTTTTTTGTTTCCATATATAAAGAAGTTAAACTCATTGTTCAAGGGTTATTTTTCTACATTTTCAAAGTTATAGGAGTGAGAAATTTGACAATTTTGAAATACCAACGGGATATTACTGTAATTCTTAAATGCCATGAATAAAATATAGTATAAATATATTGGGGTATAAGTGAGAGTTGCGAAGCACAATATTTCAAAACGTTTATAGGCTTGGAGATGGGTTTCTTACTAATTAAAAAAGCACTAGTTTCACGTGCAATTAACATATAAACTTAAATACTTTTTTTTTTTCAAAGGTAAAAGGCAGAATATATAATGAAGGAAGAAAACATAATTACAAGACAAATGAGAAAGGACTAAAAAAGGCTGTTTGGTAATTAAATAAGGAATTAAAGTTCTTAATTTCAATAACACAATGTAAGGAGTATATTTGTACAAAACTGAGCAAACACTAATAATTGATCAATTAATTAAGATCCAAAGAGTTCTTTCTCATTTTTTTTTTAAATAAAGAAGTTAAACCCGTTGTTTAAGAGTTGTTTTTGTAGTTTTTGAGACTTATAGGAGCGATAAATTTGGCAATTTCTAAGTACCAATGGGACATCACTATAAATCTTAAATGTCATACTGAAAGTTAATGTAGAGGCAAAGCTTTCTGATGTGTACAAAACGTCACTGATTTTTTTAAAGAAGATTTGACAAAATAAAATTAAAGAATAATTATTAATTGGGATTTTGGTTTATGAAAATTTTGATTAGGATTTGAAAACCTACATTAAATTTTTTTTAAAATTTTTAATCCTAGAGATTTTTTTTTAATGCCAATTATTTTGGCATACTTTTATTACTTAGTTTAATTGGGAAAGTTGCTTAGTTTTTTAATTAGTAAGAAGTTGCCTAGTTTAATTCTTATCAAAGTTGAGATTTCATTACCTATGAATAAGGATGAACCCCACCTTGTTAATTCATCCAATCATTCAATGAACATCAAAGTTTTCTTCATATTTCAATTGTGGGCAATGTGTTATATATTTTCTTGTGAATTCTAGAGCTTATAAGTTAGGACGAGATCTAGCAAAACACGTATGTTAGAACGATATCTAATTCATTCGTTTAATAGAACAATATCTAGTTCTTCTTCTTATACAACTTTGTGTCAAGTGGTATCAGAGCGAGTCCTCACTTGTCTCAAGGGCCGAAGACGAAATTCAAGTAAAAAATTCTAACGGTGGTGATCGTGGAATTGATGCTTTGTGGAATATAGTCAATACTTGATATAAGCAAGCGACAATGATCGAGAATCTATTGGTTGTGTTATCCATCAATGCCAATAGACCTGCAAAAACTATTCGTATTGTTCCTCGTGTTCCAAAGCAACATGAGCCAAGAGTGGGCAATATTTTGGACGTTTAGGGTATCCCCTTAGACGTGCCGCAAACTATCCAGTTTACGATAGTGATTCAAATGATGATGACATTGAGGGAATTGCTATGTATGAGAATTCTCGAGAATCTTTCCAGAATAATAACTACCGTATGAGGATAGACCTTCCATTTTTCAACGGGCAGTTAAATATCAAAGATTTTCTCAATTGGTTAAACAAGGTTGAAAGGTTATTTGATTACATGAATATCAAAGAGAAAAAGATGGTCAAACTGGTCGCATGTAATTTGAAGGCTGGTATTTCTGCTTGGTGGAAGCAATTGTAGCTCTTTTGATTGCGGCAAAATAATGACAAGATTCGATCTTGGCATCGAATGAAACAGTTGATGAGAACACGCTTTCTTCTTCCAGATTATGACCAAGTTCTATTCCATCAATACCAAAGATGTTAGTAAGGTACTAGACTAGTTCGTGAATATGTTGAAGAATTTTAGTGATTCTCTTCCTCTAATGATTTACTAGAGACGGAAGGACAATTGGTAGCATGATTTCTGGATGGGTTAAGCAATAACATCCAAGATATGGTTACAATGCCACATGTTCATACCTTGTTGGATGTCATTTAGTTAGCTACAAGGGTTGAATTATAATTGAGCCGTAGAGAAGGTATTCAAAACCAATCCCTTACCCGAACATTCAACTCCCCAATGCAGAATCTGATTAAGCAAGGTGAAGGAAAGAGAATTACTGATGTAACTTCGAATCAAGCCTTTTAGGATCAAATGAAACCTCCATGGGAAATCAAACGAATACAAGACATGATGGTAGTAGACCTGGTGACCAAAATAACCCTTATGCTCCTCCTCGGAGAGATAAGTATTATCAATGCGGAGAAGTAAGACATCACTCGAATAGTTTCCCTCAAAAGCAACGTGGCAACCTAGCAAAACATGGAGATGAGGAAGACTACTAAGAAGAGGAGTATATCGAAGAAGAGAAACAACAATACAATGGACCCACGAAGATGGGGGCGTATCACTAGTGGTGCGACGCTTAATCTATACACCGCTTAATCATTCAATAAACATCAAAAAAAATTTCTATATTTCTTGTGTGCAAGATGTTCTATCTTTTCTTGTGAATTCAAGAACTCATAATTTAGGACAAGATTTAGCAAATTGCATCTGTTAGAACGATATCTAATCCATTCGTCTACTAGAACGATATTTAGTTCTTCTTCTATTACAATCCTGATGAGGACACAACTAAATAAAACTCTTGTTCCATCTTTAAGAGTAGATTTACTTTTTAATCTCGTGTGTTAGTTATTGGTAATATAACATGTCCTTGCAGAGTAGTCAACAGATTATGCATTATTTGTCACTTTATCATTAAAAATATATAATTACACATGCTTTAACTCACTTGCATAGTAAAATCTCGGCTAATACGTACTCGAGACAACATTTTAAGAATATAAATATGACATTAAAATTTCCTCTAGTTCAACATTTATAGACTGTGATTGGAGATCATGAATTTTTAAATCGATTTCTTAGGGAAAGAGTACACTTCTAAATCCCAAATTTCGACCATTAGGCCAACCAAATTAGGGTTAATAAAAACTTTGTAGTTGTAATTGTTTTACTAAAATTTAATATTTGTAGGTAAAAGATGATCTCCTTCACCATTTGGTAGGTGACCGACCAATAAGAAGTAAGATATAGGGGTCCTATTCATGTATACAAAGAATTAATTGTTTAGGGGCAGACAGACCATAAGTCTTCAGTCTTACTACTATGAAGTCACAACTTTTGGTTTTTAATTGTAAATTTCCCCCTAATCTCAGGGGGAACATTCTACTGCTTTGATTAATAATGAGTCTATATCAGCAATAATTAAATTATGTCCATCATGTGTTGGATGTCAGCCCACTTTGCCTACTGTCTATTCAACTTTCCATAGCCTTAACTACTAGTCATTTATGAACTTCACAACAAATTAAACTCTACTTTAATTAAGTGTAATCTTAATCTTATTAAGTAACTACTCCTTAATGTGTTCTTCGCTTTATAAGTGTATTGCACAAGGTAATGTATTCCACACATATTTGATTATTCATGATTTAGCTAGTCACTTTCGTTTCACTTTTTTTTTTTTTTTATCTTTATCTTTTGTTTTTTTCCCTTCATAGCTTTGAAAGGTACATAGCATTACGAGAGAGAGAGAGAGAGAGAGAGAGAGCAACAAAAAAAAAAAAACGATTTAGAGGGGGGACAGCAAATTAAGCGAATTATAGTTCACTGGGTTAACTTGTTGTGCTTTTATAACTGAACACCTTCATTTACCTATACTTCTGCACTGGCCCTAAAATAGATGGACTTAGGGTCTCTGATGTGTATTACGCACAAAACACTAATTGAACAGCTAGGTATTGACTGAATAATTTTCGGATAGTATTTTGCGCTCTAAAACGATGTCGTTTTAACCTGCAGCACGCCTTGCTATTTGCAATGCACAACAAGGCTCCCCATATCAAAATGGATATAGACAAAATAATTTATGATCTTTACAAAAATGATATCATAGACATTCCATTTACAAAGTTTTCAGACAACTTACATTTAGCAAAAAAAAAAAAAAAAACCTTATATTTATCAATGTTTGTTCAACATTTTATCACAACTTATAAAATGCTACACCTAAAATATTTTCAACCTATTTGAAGTCATTCGAGATAATAATCAAATTGAAATATGGTGAGTGACACCCAACAGGGTCTTCCTATACTGATAGGACCTTTTTACCCCTCATCCTTTGGAAAAAAAGTGGAATTAGTAGCCATCCAATAAATTAATGTTGGAGAATTCTTAGCACATTTAGCCCAACAAAAGAAGTGTCAACTCTTACTGCTCGTTTGTTAGTAGTCTAAATTATAAAAAAAGATATGATGGATATAATAAGAATTGATTATTGATGAGGTTTATTATAGATGGCGTGATTCTATTCTATTTATAAAGAAAGAGCACAATTTGGTGTCCCTTGTTTTTGGAAGCTTTGTCATGTTTTTTAACTTTCCAAAATTATATTCTACAAATATTGTTTTCACACACTAATAAAATGATAAAGAATTAATTGCAAGATAAATTTGACATTGTCTCAATTATTTTAAAAAAAATTATTCACTTATCCACACTCATTATTGTAAAATTTACAAAAGTTTTTAACCACCTCTATAAATATGAATAACCTTTCAATTTCATCAATCGCCTTCCTCAAACTTCTACTTATTAGGTCTACGATGACCGAAGCATGATATGTATTTTTTTTTTATGTATTTGTTGATGTTTGACGAGCATATGCATTGTGTGTGTCCCAATCTCTAGTAGTTTATAAATGGCTTGTTTGAATACTTTTTTGAAGAAGAAGAATATGACAAATATGAGTAGATATATGACATTTCATAACTAAAAATGATATTCTTGTAATTAATAATGATATTTGTGCAAATAGAAAGAGAATAAGATATGAATAAAAAGACTTGGCTTTAAATGAGACATCTACATGGTAAACAGTGAGATTGATCTTCTGAGAATTAGTCGATATTAGATTGAAAGTAATTTCAATATCGATTGAATATATACCTCCTCTATAAAAAAACGATGAAAAGATTTTAATGCAGTGTCTCTAAACCTTATGAACAGCCATTCTAAACTAAATGAAATGCTTTTCAATTTTGGACTTTAAATGAAATTTCGGATTATTTAATGCAAACGTTTGTTTCATAAAATATGGGCGCACTCGAACCGGAAGTTTATTACTACTTGTCCCCAGACAAACCAATGGCACCCAAGCATTGAGGTGGGGCCAAGTGATACTTGTATCACGTGTGAGACTTTTGCTTCACTTCTCTACTACTTACTAACTTTTACTACATAAAATTGGTTTAACCAAAGTTTTCTCATAGAGTGAGGCCGTAGATTATCTTGTCGGCACGCACAAGCAGTCTCCAGCCCAGCCCTATAATACAAAATGGATTATACTAATTTCTCCACGTGGCATTACAGGAATCCATCAGCTTCTCTCACCACCACCCCCCAAAAAAAAAACAAGAGAGAGAGAGAGAAAGAACGTGTGGGCCACTGTTCGAGAACGGAGGGGATAACGGTGCGGGGCCCACTTCGCACAACCGGCCTGCACTGAAAGAATTGTTATTGTGGGCCTAATTATCATAATCTAGCCCATGCCGGACCATCGGCCGCCACGTACTCAGTCCGAAACTATCATTCCGTTCCCGTGGGACCCACTTCCCACTTCCTCAACTGCCCTTCTGAGCCGAGCCGAGCCGTTGGGTTTTGCTTTTTTTTTTTTATATCTCTTTATTTATTTATTTTCAGGGAGAAAGAGAGAGAGGGCTTGTATCTGGAGAGGTGTCCCTATCGTATTCCATTGCGTCGGTTTGTGGGGCCCACAATTTTATAATAAAAAAAGGGAGAAGAATTTTTAAGAGAAAGAACAACATAAAATTAGCAGACCGATCAACCAGAGGCCGCGTGTGATTCTTGGTTAGGACTTCAACTAATATTAAATTGCAGTTAAGTATCCGCAAACCTTAAAATTGCTTGTTTGCTTTACCAAATAGTACTCGACCCCCCCCCCCCCAAAAAAAAGTTAAAAGAGAATAAGGCTAAGAATGTATTATACTATTTTCTCATCTGAGGTGTGTACTTCACAACTCCTACAAGTATGGAATATTTCATTTTGTATATTTCATGCATCTCTAATACCTTTTAACTTTTATTTTGATGTTTAGTAATTATTCGGTATTAGGTATTGATCAATCAAATAAATTTGACATTGAACCGTTATCATACGGTATAATAAAATGAAGGACAAATATAAAACATTGAAATACAAAGATTGTGTTTGATTCACAAATTCATAAAAATTCTCGGTAGAGAAAAAAATATAAGAGAAAATTTTCTATTCTTCCCCACTTAGAAATTAAGTTCTTTACAATTTCTTAATACATAAATAAAATTACCTTTAGGATACAAGAAAAATATGAAGCGAACTTTTAGAAAAAGAAAAGGGTACGGATGATTATTCCATTACATCAACAACAAAAATATCATCCAAGCCGGTAAACGTAAAAGAAAACTAATAATATCTTAATAAAACATTCGATTGGGTGGAAGCTAAGCTTAAAAAGCCCTCAGTTATCCACGCCATCAGATTTGTGACGATCACCCTCTGGTTCTCTCTCTCTCTCTCTCTCTCTCTCCCGCCAACCTCCGAGAGTAGGAAGAACAATAAATAATATACAGACATTGATCACTTTATGATCCCATCTCCATCAGTTGCTGGTGGAGTGTTCACCGCCACCATTTTTCCGCCTCCCTTTCTTTTGCACAAAGCTTTTGCAGCAATCCAGCTCTTGGCCAAAAAGAGAAGCCGGTGATAGATATACATATATACAGATCGACATCATATGCACACATCCAGAAACACACAAACACGGAGAAAGGTATGGAGTCAATGAGAGTCATGGGTTGAGATTATTAGGTCATGTGCCTTTCCTTCTTCGTCTCCTTCTTTCTCTCTCTCTCTTCTAGTTTTCCCTTCCTGAAACCTCTCCTTGGGATCTGATCGAATCGATCTTTCTTTTTTGACGACCAAAAGACAGTATTCAGAGTCCAAACTCCAAAGACAGTAATAGGAGGGGTTGGTTCAGTTCAATTCCCGAGGGGAACTTTTTCCCGACTGATCTTTCTTTTGTCTGGTACGGTGGGGATTCAAAAAGTAGGCAAAAGAGTGAAAAGGAAGCGTGTTCAAAAGTCTCTTTTATTCTTTCATTCATAACTCTTCACTGTGAAAAACAAAGGTGATATATACATCGAGCCAGATCTGAGAAATAAGTTCCACTTGGGTAAGTTCTACTACACAGAGGTATATCAAAGGCTATGTTCTTCTTGGTGTTTCTTTCCTCATTTAATTTAGTTTCGCAGAGTGCTGGAATTTACTCAATTATCTTGGCGTTTCATGCTGTTGGGTTTGTTCTTCTGGTATATAATTTTTTGTTAGTTTTACAGATCCATATACTGTCTATAATTTCTGCAACCTACGAGCTCATATTTTTTTCTGGGTTCATATCTCTCATGTTTCTTTTTCTCCCCATTTCCACTTTCTTCATTTCACTCTAAGAGATGCAAACTATTTTTGTTTTGAATTTGAAATTTGTGCTATTGATCACATCTTCAAGAGAATACTAGCATGCGATTGTCAATTCTTTTCGCCATCTACGATCATCTTGTTTAGACCTAATGGTGATCTATTTTGCTTGGTCATAGAAAACCTTTAGTTTTTCACTCGTATATTCGTATTAATTATCTACAAAAGTAAAAAAAAAAACATAAATAGCCCTTTTTTCTTTTAATCAATGAGGGATGATATGTTTATATACTGAATGATCATGGTTATCACCTTTTTTATTTGTTTGCTTATGTATGATCATTGCTGGTTTCGCATTCTTAACTAATGTTTATTTATATGAGTGGAGTAATTATCTTTCCTTTTCTTTTTTCTTCCCTTAATTAGTGTTATTCATGTGCAAAAAGCCAACTTAATTTAGTTCTATATATCTAGATCATCTAGAATTTTTGGCCACTTTCCACAAATGGGTTGCAAAATGGATCGATAAACCGAGTACTACTTTCATATAGTATATTCTTCATTCCATTTTTCCTCTTTGAATTTGTTATTTTCCATTCAAAATTCAGTGGTTCCTGGAATATTGACCAAGAACAAAATTGGAAGACTTCACAATGTGCATGAGATATCATGAATTGAATGCATGTGGTGCTTTCATATAGATTGAACCCTTTTGTTTCTTGCATTGAAGACATTCTCAGTGGTTTTACTATATCAGGTTATGGGCACGCTTCTTTGCAAGAAAGATGATTGTGAATTCCTGGTCTCAACTACAACAATTATTATTGAATGTAATTACTAGATATTAGGAAAACTATCTGCACTCAACGGAGGAAAAAACATATATTTTTTTGAAAGGTAAAAAGGAAGTAAATATTTTCAAGGACGAAAAAACATATTCATGTCAGGTATTTGTTTCATGGGCTTATAATTAAGTTACAACTAGGAGTAGCATTTATATAACAGCTTGTCATGGTTGGTCTCACAGGGTCGAATTCCGCTGCCGTGGTTCGGCATGTGATGAGATGAC
>JABCMJ010014034.1:0-16113 GCA_014822125.1 Arbutus unedo | reverse complement strand
ATAGTCCATTAGTCATGAAGCTTAAAGGGTGGCCCCACAAATTCAGCCAGGTAGGATTTTCTGTTGAGGAGTGGACGATATGTTATAATACCGTAAATTATATACGGGTAATTTTTGTAAATTATTAAAAAGTTTATGTGTATAATGGTAACAAAATTTCAGAATCAAAAACTATAATCTCAAAAGTAGATCCGGACCTGCTTTTGATATTATGGCTCCAAAGGCCTATTTTGAGAATCATAGAATAAAAATCCCAAAATCAAAATCTCAAAATCAACATCTTAAACACCTCAAAATCTCAAAATAAGAATTCAAAAATCCCAAAAACACCTCCAGAAGCACTCCCAAACACCCACATCATGTGTATACGTGGGAATAGGATAGGGTAGTAATTAATACTTTGGTTCATTCACTTTTTTTATTCCTAATTTATGAACTAATACATTTTGGTTCATAACCTAATATGACAAGACTTGAATCTAGCCATGTAAATTAAGGAATTCCTCTTATACTTATGCACCCAACTCCTCATTTCCAATTTCCAGAATACATTCAACTATAATGAAAACAATGCATTTGGGTTTTCTAATTCCTAACATATATATCATCTATTGGATTTTCTAAAAAAACTCTTAGAACTGCTAACCTTTCATGACTACATCTTGTCCTCTTCATGCCTATATAAGGCAGTGAGTTTTCCATTTCCTACTTCAACTTTCATGCAAAAATCATAGAGTATAGAGAGCTTGAGAGGGAGTTTAAACAGTGGAACACCTACTGTCTAGACCGAATCAATACCATTTCACGCTATTTTTTTTACAGTGAAAATATTAGAGAGAGATGAAGAGCTATTGGGTGTTATAGGGTAGAGAGCAGTGAAAGAGTGATTCTGCAGAAGGAGAGGGACGCCGTGACACCACAATTCGACCATCGATCTTTGTCGGAATCACGTTTTAAGGGGCAACCCTAGTTTCTTACAATTTGTAGATACTATATATGTGTAGTTTTTTTTAGATCAATCGCATATTTTTATCGAGTCACGGCTCAAATAATTAGATGTTGTCCAAATTACACCACACTTGCACATGCATGTACTTTTTAATATGTTATGATGTTCACAAATCCCCATGGCATCTCGTGAGAGCAAGAATGCCAAGCCGACCATATTTTGCTATGTTGTTATGTTGTTTCAAGTAAAGTAGAAATGTTGTTGAGATTCTGAAAGTTATGTTGATGGAATTTATGACATAATAAGTTCAAGATGAAATTCTGATGAGTTTATTTTATAGCCGTTATGCTGCCGATTTTATTTTCGGAACTTAGTATATTTGAATGTGAGAAAACCTAGAGTTATACGTTAGGAACACTAGATTGAATGGCGCTGTGACGTGGCAACGGAAGATGTGAGGCGTACATTATAAAGTAGTTCATGTGTAGAGCCAACAAAGTCATTCGTTAAATAAAAGAACGGAAATCAGTTTGGATAGCCCGTCATGGTAATGTCATTATCTGAGTTTTGACCCATGTGTTTATGGCATAATTATACCAAGTTGATTATGATTTGTTTATAAGGACCCCAACTAGGAGTAGCCGAACACGGTTGGAGATGACTTCGGGACGAGTGTGATGGTAGCTCCGAACCCAAAGGAGTGGCAACTAGTGTCTTGCGTGTCTTTGAACTGATAAGGATAGGCGGTTAAGGTTCATTGTGATTGGGTTTGGTGAAACTATGTTTGTGGGATCTAGATAGGGTGAAATAGGCATTGACCTGAGTAGACAATAGAAGGTCCCTATCTTGCCGGGTCAGTATTCAGTCGGGTACATAACCTTAAACTACGAGCTCTTGGTAGGTAAGAACTGGTCAATATCAACCGATTGCCTATTTTAGTGTTTAAAGGGTAGGATTTGATTCCCAAGGTGGTGAATCCTAGAAACTTAACTACAAGATTCATAACAAACTTATGTGTTTATTCCCGCTGCTTTATACTCTATTCTTTAATATGATTATTATATCTATCAAATTGTATGCTTCTTAAGTTAATGTTTCGGGTATGTTTTTCACTGAGTATTCTGTACTTATGGAGTAATTTCTCTGCCCCTAGCATTCATGCCAGATGAAAAAGTGCATGAAGAGAAGTAACCCAAACTAGAAGAACCAGGTTTTAGAGCTGAAAACCGTGACAACACATGAAAATCTTATATTTAGAAGCTCTGTTACATTACTTTCAATCACAATGTAAACCTAGAAGGTCTATTTTAGTTATTTTTGTCAAACTTTCTCGAATAATGTTTTATTTTGAAATTTACATTCATGAATTTATGTTTTGATTATATTTTATTTAAAGTAATGGAATTAAATTATTTTAATTAATGTTTCGAGAAATCGGGGCGTTACAGACTGTGTAGATGAATATGTGAGGATCAGAGCAAGCATTGCAATAGAGAGTATACAAAGATTCGTTAAAGCAGTAATCGAATGGTCCTTCGACCTTCGTTTGATTCCGACGGCTAGCATAAATCTCATGAGACCCGCCCACTATTACTACGAAAAAGACCCTACTCTAAGTTTTCTCTGAACAGTACTTGAGGTCACCAAATGTCGACAACCTTGCTAGATTGTTAGTGGTTGGAGAAATGCGTGGATTTTCAGGGATGTTTGGGAGCCTTTTGTATGCACTAGAAATGGAAAAATTGTCCTGTTGCATGGCAATGTATGTATACAGGTCATGTTCATGAACCAACAATTATTTTAGAGGTTGTGGCATCATATAATCTTTGGATACGACATGCATTGTTTACTGAGCTTTCTTAAGGAAAGACGTGCTCTTCCAATCAATTACAATATCACGGATATGGGTATACTATGGGATGCTATCTGACCGATAGTATATATCCAAAATGGGCAACATTTGTTGAAACAATTCCATCTCCACAAGGAAATAAAAAAAGACTTTTCGCACAACACCAAGAATCCACAAGGAAGGATGTAAAAAGTGCTTTTGGAGTGCTTCAAGCACGATTTGCAATTGTGTGAGGACAGGATGATTTTGGAATCATGGGACACTTAGAAATATAATGACACCTTGCATAATAATGCAAAACATGATCATCCAGGATGAGCGAGATTATAATAATGGAGTCCTTGATCTCGACTATGATCTATTGGATCATACTCCTCCTGTGGAAGTATCGAATGAAAAAGCTATTGAACTCATGGAATTCATGAGATGTCATCATGGCATAAGAGACCGGGTGACAAAATCTCAACTTCAAGCTGATTTAATTGAGCACCAGTGACAAATGTATATATAGTCCATCATAAGAACTTTTAGTTCAAATTCTCTTAACTTTCTATAATATCTTAGTGGTTTGATTTCACTTTTTTTTTCTCAATTGGTTGTATCCTTGTGGGGGGTATTAGTTGTTTCATTGAATTGTACCTTAATTTTAATATTTGGCTATTGAATTTTGTTTTCTTAGTGGCACTAGAGTATTCCTCTAACCTCTTTCTATAATTTTAGGCAAACCTTATCAATAAGCGTATGCGCTTTGCTATCTTCACTTTGCATAGAATAATTGCACACCAAGCCTTGAAATACATGATCCCAAAGCCTTCCATTTGAAACTTGAGAAAACTTTGTTCATACAATAGATATCTTCACATTACATACAACATGAGACTATCAAGCCACAAATACATTAGTGAAAAAGCCTACCATTCAAGGCAACAAAAAACAAGTTCCATATACTACATATATTCACATCACATAAAAAAAAGTGATTATCAAGCCACAAAATATATAAGCCCAAAAGCCTCCCATTTGCTAAATTACTGGACCCTTTTTCTTTTCTCAAGGATTTCCATTTTCTGATATCTATAATATTTTTGTTGCTCTTCTAAGAAACCACTGAGATCCATCATAATTATTCTTTCTTCCTCTTTCGATTGTTCCATTCCAAGCATTTCTTGCTTAATGTGCATTTTCTCTTGCTCTTGAGCACATGTTTTGTCAAGTATCTCCATTTTCTTTTCGGTCAACTTGTTTTTGCATTCTTTCATCTCCTCCAATGCCCTAAAAAATTGAGTTGAACTTGTAATCCCTCTGTTTTTACATTTCAATGACCTCCTTTTTAGCTTTTTCTACCCTGTGGTCTCTCTAAGTCTACAAAATTATCAGTTGCAACATTGTTATTCCTAAGATTCATAGAATCAAGAGTACGAGGGCAAGATGCAAGCACTTTTCTTGGTCTCTCCAATTTATTTTTCTTCTCGCGGTCCAAGAACCATTTTTGTTGATTCTTCAATCTAACCCAACAATGTTCGAATTAGAATTTGCTTTTGTTCAATTCCTTACACATTGTTTTTTCCATGGTAACCTAAAACAATACAACAATACAACTTTGTATGTTACAATTCAAAGATAAAAGGAAAAGAAAAAACAAAAATATTACTAATGCATTGTCTTCCTCGTTTGCACCACTTTGATTTAGTGATTCCACCTTGGCATAGTAACTGCAAAACTTGTTTGTGCAAAGTTGAATCATTGACCACCGATTCATTAAAGATATCTCAATATGGTTTGAATCAAATTGCTTGCTTGATTTAGTTTTTCTCTGGTCATTACCTTGTATTGGATCCATGCTAATGTTAAGCCACACTAACACAAGAAGTTTGTCCTCTTAAATTGTGAAATTGCCCCCACATTGTTGTTTCTTAGAAATCGATCCTATTTCAATAGTGAGTTAAGTTTCTTGGGTTTCAATAGAAATCAATCCTATTTCAACTTGAGAATTTTGATTGAAATATTGTGATCTCATCACAACTTGTTCTTCAAGGCTTGAACCTGAATGCTGATGAAGTATCCATTATTTTGCATATTCATCCCTACAATACCTTAAATGTGACTGGATTTTATATCCAAGTGCAATTTTGTGCAATCCTCTGCTAGGCATTTCAATGTAGCATACAAACACAAAACCCAATTGAGATAACTTGACTGATATTGTTACCGAATGACCAATCTAACCCACAAGACTACCATTCAAGCATTCAGAAGACTAGTTTCATCACTTGACTTGATTTCAGTGGAGAACTTTCTCATAATTTTTTAATTTATATATAGTCATTCAACCAACAATTTTATCAAATAAGCTGTGAGCATTTTTCTTCAACTATTTTTTTCTTGAACATGACAATACGTTTAGAGCAACAAATTAATCATATTTATTCAAGCAAAGAGCTTGAAAAAGAGAAGTAAGAATACTGAAGGTCTATTCTTGGATCTAGTTTGATATAAAATCCTTCACACATCAATACATATGGAACAATTTGTTTCTTTAGTAATCACATGCTTGTTTTTAATGTCAATCACAGTTTGGATCTACTACACTGTACAGAACAAAAATCAGAACCAGCAAATGATTGTTCCTTTACTAATTTCAAGCCCTAAAATTTTCAACCATGAATTCTTTATATCTAATTTCTTCATCAAAATGACAAACAAAAGTAGGAAGAAGTTAAGATTCCAATTTGTTGCATCCAAAGCAACCAACAAAAGGGAGAGGAGAGAAAATTGACCACGAACGGATGAGCAACCATTGAAGGAAGGGAGAGATTTAGAGGGAACAAAGGAAAGATAATAAAAATATAGAATCACTTGTGAACAATGCCTCGGCAGATGAAGCGAGGCACTCTAGCAAAAATATTATAGCGAGCTTCTTGTTGAGACTTTTGAAAAGCCCTTTTCTTGATTCTTGCTAGCTAAAAGACTAATTTAGATATAGCTTGTTGTATATGCTCTAATTGCTGAAGCCTGAAAGTGACATTCTCGATTTTGGTTTTCAGTTGCCTATAGTAGGACCATATTTTGGTTTTTTTTTTTTTTTGTCCGGATATGGAACATAGGTACTTGTTTTCTTTTTTATTATGAAGCCTTACTCAATTCCTAGAGAGCAAAAGAATGCAGTGATTGAATTCCTTCCAATTGCTAAAAACTTATCCTGTTTTTTTATTTGATTATAGTTTCTTCTAACGGTTTGTTCCTAGATTAGTTTTGGTTGGTTACTTGCCAACCGTGGTGTCTCGTTAAGGCCATAAGTGACATGATTGTTGGCTCTCCAGAAACTAACCTAGTTAGGACTCGTCTAAAGGTTAACAAAATCTTTGTAAAGTCTTTTTGTTGTGAAAACCTTCTATTGTAAAATCAATATCCATTTAATCTTTATAAGCAATTTCTAAAGGTTAATAAAATCCTTTATTGTGAAAACAAAATCCCACTCAACTCAAGCATCTTGAATTTTCAAGTTATTTTTCTCATCGTATTGGTGTTATACCAATAGTTTATGCTATTTAGAGGTTAAGGCTTATAAGCATGATTGTAAGGTTTGTTTTTGGTGCATTTTGAGTTATTAGTGATTTGGTTGTTTGTAGAAGCATGGAAATGTAAGAACATCCATCTAAATTTGATGTGAATAACATTGAAACTTTTTTAGGAAGAGGTTGCGAGAATCTGTCCATGAAAGAAGATCAGACTTTAGAGGAACTAGATGAACCTAAAGTTGGAATTTCCTTCTCTTCCAAAAATGAAGCATATGAATATTACTCTAATTACGCTCGAGGGCAAGGTTTTGCTGTGATCACAAGAAGCTGAAAGAAACACGGCAATGGACAAAAGACAGATATTGCTTATAGTTGTAATGGGGGTGGAAAGTAAAGGACAAAGTCACTTAATGCAATTAAATCCCATCCAACAGCAAAAACAAAATATAAAGTACCAATTAATATTTTTTTGACCGCTGATGAGAAATAGACGTTGAATTCAATTGAACTAAATCATAATCACGAGATGTGCTCGAAGAAAGCTCAATATCTCAAGTTTAATCGAATTATTCCACCATATGCAAAGAGGACATTTGAATTGAATGGCTTAGCTGGAATCAGAATCAACAAAACTATTAGCTCATGTGCAATTGAGGTAGGGTGTTTTAAAATTTGACGTGGCTATGAAAAAGATGCAAGGAATCATCTTGATAAAGTGAGACAATTAGAACTCAATAAATGGGATGCTGAGATAATGCATAAGTATTTCATTAACATGCAAGTAGACAATGGAATTTTTTTTTTATGCCATAGATTTATCGATTAAGGAATGTCTTTTGGGCCGATGCGAGGAGTAAAGAGGCATTCAAAGAATTTGGACACAACTTACTTGGTTAACAAGTATGATATGTGTTTTGCTCCTTTTGCAGGTATAAATCATCATGGACAGTCATTCTTGCTTGGGTCTGGTTTGATATCATGAGAGGACATGACTTTATTTGTATAGTTGTTCGAGACTTAGCTTGCATGTATGTTTAGGGGTTCTCCCAGTGCCATCATCACAGACCAATGCCGAGCCATGCAAAATGAGATAAATATAGTCTTTCTAGATGCAAGACATCGTTCGTGTTTATGGCATGTCTTGAAAAAGATTCTTAAAAATTTAAAGGGTACAAAACTTAATAACCGATTAAGTCCATACTGCATAATGCGGTGTATGATTCATTGAACCAAGAGGAATTTGAAGCAAAATGGAACAATATCATCAATGCATATGAGTTAAGGGGTAATGAGTGGTTAACTAGTTTATACGAGGAGAGGTGTCGATGGTTACCTGCATTTGTGAATGATACCTTTTAGGCAGGGATGTCAATGCCCTAGAGAAATAAGAGCATGAATGCCTTCTCTGATGGATACATCCATTCGAATACCAGCTTAAAGCAATTTGTGGAACAATATGCGATTTTTTTTGTATAAGAAGGTGCAAAAAGAAGAAGAGGAAGATGCCCATTGTTTCAACATACAAGTTAAGGATGTGTCTCCTTGTGAATTCAAGAATCAATTTCAACAAGCGCATACGATTAAGAAATTGTTTACATATATTTCGAATTCAGTTGTTCCAAAGTTAATTCCATTTCACGTACTTGACTTTTTGTTCTTATTTTCAGCCATTGATGAACGCGTATTATTACACATCTATCGGCTCATCATCTCCATTGTAGCTTGTGTGTGTGAGTTTATTGCATATTATAGTTAATATCGCACATAAGGTATTTCTTGTTCCATTGCAAGTTAACCACTTTAAAGGAGTATCTCGCATCATTAACATGATGCCCTAGTGTTCTTATCAAGTTTCGGAGTCCGAAAGTACACCGCCAAATCTATTAAGGCTTGGGGAAGTGTTACGAATTGAAAGAATCTTGAGAGGCCGATGATTGGAATTTGCAAAATTGCAGAAACTTCATTCGGATGATCACAAAAAGTTCAACCGGATGACCTCATGTAACTAAGCCTATTTTGAGATGCTGCAAGCTACTTCATCCGAATGACCAAAAAGTGTTCAATTGGATGACTTGTGATTTCAAAAGGCCAATTAATGATGTTGCAGCCTACTTCATCTAGATGACTCAAAAGTATTCAACCAATTGATTTCTGATTTCGACAAGTCCTTTTACTGATTGATTGAGGATGTTTTGGATTGCCTCGAGCCCCCTGCAAAAACCACCTGGAGACCAAATGATGCCATAGATTAGGGGTTCTTTATGTCACTTCTCTTGGACTTTTAAAGGGGATTACATAGACCAAAAAATCAGCATTTTAGAGAGTGCTTCACACGTTACTTTACTAGATTTTGGAGTTAAGAGTTTTCTAGAGAGTTAAGAGCTCATACTTATTTTTGTTAAGCTTTGGTTATTTTTTTTCGTGTGAGTTCTTGAACTTTCCTACCTTGTAATCAAGTTTCATCGAAGAAATAGAAGATCAAACTTTGTGTTCTCCATCTTGTTTATTATTTCAATACAAGGTAAGTTTTCATTTATGTTGTCCATGTTTTTATTTCTTAGCTTGTTTTTCCATTACATAAGATTAGGCTAAGTTTATAGTCTTGGTCTTGAGATGATCTTCATCTCTTGACCTGGGCAACCAACATATCTCCTTCTATGGTTTTAAAGCTAGTTGAAAAATAAGTGTTGTTTTTCCTTTTTGAAACTAGAGTGAAGTGTCAAATCTTTAATTGAGAGTGCTCAAATTACTTTTAAGACATCTAATACTTGGGTAACTGTCCTTTATTCTTAGACTTTGTGTTCTAGAATAACCTTATTTTACAACACATCATGAGATTTAAATGACTTTCATCGAAATATTTTCCGGCAAAAAACATAAAACTTTGCTATTGGTTGAGTAGTGCGAAGAAGATATCTATTATCTAGGTTGCAGATGAACGGATTCGCAAGACCATGCCTCCTTGTTTTTTAACCACTTTTCTCGTTAGTATCTTATTTTGTAGTCATAATTCCAAGAATCCAAGCTAAAAAGGATTGACGTCCTAAATGTTGAAAAAGCGCAGGAATACCTGCCTAAGCATCAATAGCTCTCCATGTGGATCAATATCCAAAGCTTCTTCGCCATACATTTCCATTGAAGAAGAGAAAGAGTTCAAATTTTAAATGTGATTAAGCTGGAACCGCAACAACGTACATAATTCCAATGCAACTAGCCATCCCAGATCATCAACCTTAATTGGAGTTCAATTGACTTCTAATGGCGTACTTGGGATAAAGACCCTAGTTAAGTTTATTTTTTGAGTTTCAAAACCCTTGATAAGTTTGCTTTTTGAGTTTTGAAACTTAACCATACATCTAATATACTATTGGAGCTGAGTTCTCTCACTACATGCACGCAAAATTGAAATTTTTTTATTGCCTTCTTGAGAGTTTGCTCGCGTGCATAAATTGAAAAGAAAAATATTAATTATCATTCCGGAGGATAGACATCGTTTAAGAGATTCAAATTTCTCTAAGATTTTTTGTAATTTAAATTCATATTTCAAGATAATATTTTAAGAAAATATTTTTGCGTTTTGCAATTAAAATTCTAATTCTACCGCATTAAAATGTCGACTTTACCTTTTTGTAAACGAGAAGAGCAATGTTTTTAGGAATATAAAATAAGAAAATTGCTTTTTACTCCTCTTCAAAGATAAAAGTTACACCCTCATGAATAAATGTCTCGTCTCTCTCTTGAAATTTTGAAACTAGCACTTCTCTTCTCAATCCCTTTTTTTTTCTATCTAAATTACAAAAATACCACCTTCCTCCTCCTCATTTTTTATTTTATTTTATTTTATTTTTTTAACTTTTTTTGTCAATTTAGTTTTTACTTTTTGGTTTATGTAATATAGCTCTATCTATACAGATTTAAAAAATTAGAAAAATTTAAAATGTCATGTCAAGTTGGTTAAATTTTAAGAGAATATTTTATAAAATGTTAATATTTTTTACTTTTCAAATGTATTTAGATTAAATGTACTCAAGAAGTTGAAAACAAAATGGGTAAAATTCCAAAAAGAATTGACGGTCACAAAAGGTCAAATTTTATTAATTTTATTTACCTAAAAATAATAATTTCTAAGAACTCAATCTAACACAATGTTTTCGAATATCATTTTTGATTGAATCTTTTAAAATATTAGTTTTATAATATAATTTGATCTAATTTTTCAGTCTAATCGGTCCAGTTCGAGATTTTAATAAAAATCCGGTTCGGTTTTAGTCACTTAAGAATCAAATTGAACCCGACCGAACTGGTTGAAATCCTAAAAAATAAAAAATCTACGTTCATAAATATGTTTTGAAGTCTCAAACTAATTTTCTTTTTACTTTGATTTAGAATTTTTTATATTAATTTTACAAGACTTTAATTTTTTAAAAGTTGTTTGAACTTGGACTTGAACCTAATCAAATCTAAAACCAATTTTTAAATAAAAATCAATCGGGCGTGATCTATTTAACATGGTATATTCGTGCATTAACGAACTATTTTATATTTTTTCACATTAACGAACACTTATATTTTTTATCCTTATATTAAAAAAAAAGTAAAAAAATAAAAATAATTTAAGTACCACGTAATACTTAAATAATTTACAAAAACTGTTACCAAAGACAACAATTTATTGAAAAAGAAAAAGGACCTTTTGGTCTTTGTACAGGGATGAAAAGCAGCTCTTGATTCTACCCCTCCTCCTAATAAGTCGTAATAAACATATTTTTTACTATTTAGTGCGCTATTCTTTTGCTAAGCACAACAAACACTACAGATGGTCGGAATAATGATGAAACCCACATGCGTAACCATTAAAGGGCCATCCCGGTGTGTCTGTTGATTCTGCCACGTGTATGGACAGAATTAATTGTATTCCCACTTAGAATAAATTAATTAGTACTTCTTTAACTTCAGTATGAAGCTTACTATTTGCTGGATTTTGATATTCGCCCATTGACATAGATGGACCAGCCCTCTAAATGAATATTCCACCAAAAAACAAAAAGTCCTGCGTTTTATAGGGGTAAGAAAGTAGACAACCTGACCTCCACATTTTTTCTGACTACAAATTCATTTTTTACTAAGAAATTGAGTACTTTCGCACATAAATTCTAAATTTTTTAGACTAATTTAATGATATCAATCAGTTCTTTATATCAGTGCGAACAAATTCAAAAATTTATGTATAAAATGATTTTACTTTTTTTTCTAGAAAAAAAGAAGTAAAAACCATTAATTTGGCCGGAAGAAGTATATAATACTTTTCTTTAAGGGCAAAAATTAATGACGTATTGAATAGAAGGATTCTTTCACAATGAATAAGGGGAGTGACTCTGGTTGATGCAGCCTACTTAGAAAGATGGCCAATCAGACCAGTCCTGGTGCTAGAAAACCTTCCATTATCAGTCAGACAATGGAAGAGCAGCTTGTTATTCCATTTATTGAAGAGGAAGTTTCGGAGTTAATATCAAAGTCTGATGGGAACAAAGCTCCAGGACTTGATGGGTTCAATATATTATTCTACAAAACGTGTCGGCACATTATTAAGGACAATGTACGCAATGCAGTTTTTCCATGAGTTCTACCAAAATGGTAAGCTAGTGAAGGGCCTCAACTTAGCCTTCATTATCCTTATCCCTAAGGTGGTGAAGGGAACTATATATTGGCCCATCAACCTATTAGGTAGCGCCTACAAGATCCTCTCTAAGGTATTAGCTAAGATTTGTCTTTTGCACTCCCCAGCCTGATAGAAAATTTCTAATAAGCTTTTGTTGGTAATAGGGCCATCCAAGATGGAATTCTTATTGCAAATGAGACAGTGAATTTCTAGAAAATGAGAAGAAGGAGGGGAATTTTGATCAAACTAGACTTTGAAAAGACGTGTGATAATTCTGATTTAATTTGAACTTCGTTCTATCTACGATGAGGGCTATGAATTTCCCTTTGAAATAGATCACCTTGATTAAGACATGCATGCATTTCTTCCCCCTACTTATCTGAGTTGCTGAATGACTCTCATACAGCTGAATTCCATACGGAAAAAGGGGTGAGACGAGGTGATCCCCTCTCACCTTTCTTATATATAATAGCAACTGAAGGGCTTAGCTTCATACTGGCTAAAGCTAGGGATTTAAAGCTTATTACAAGGGCTAGGTTGGGTCCTTTGTCTGGTAGTATCACCCATTTACAGTTTGCGAATTATACTATACTGTTCTGTGAAGGTGAGGTGGAAGAAGTGAGGACCATAAAGAGGATACTTAGAGAATTTGAGGTATGGGCTGTGAATTAACTATCACAAGTCTTCTGTAAGGGAGGGAGAGTTTGTATCCCTATGCACTAGTATCCTGAGGTGCAAACAGTCCCCATTTCCCTTTAACTGTTTAGGGTGCAAGCCCTATAAGGTATACCACTTGGAGGCCTATCCTAGATAAAATAAGATCCAAGCTTGCTAATTAAGGAAGTGTTGTGTAACCTACCAATTTATTATTTGTCTTTGTTTAAAATGCCTTCAAAGGTTGCTAAAGAACTAGGCAGGATTCAGAGAGACTTCCTATGGGGAGAATCTGAGGGAGAGAGGAAAGTCCACGTCACAATTTGTTTAGCCGGATTACGTGTTACTCCAAAAATTACCCTTTGTGCCTTTCCTTGAGTAAAATAACAAAAACTTGTGCGAAAAATTAGTTTCATATGTATGATTTATGAAAGAAAAACAGACATTGGTTAGTTGTTAACTGTGAGATCCCAACCTAAAATCGGATAACTAAGGGCATAATCAAGAGTAATTTGGTTAATTCGACACTAATTCAAATTTTAATGGGAATCGGGAAATAGTCACGGCCTGTATTTTTTTATTTGTGGTCGAAATCCCAGAGTTGGATAAGACGATAAATATGTGAGGCATGTTTAATGGGGCCTTGTAACATTGGAGGGTAGACAAAGAATTACCCATTAAATTTTCGTATGAGCCTTAAACATTAGATATATGTTAGACAGATATTTTGCATGCCAAAATTTTCCAACGATTGCCACCAAGCAACTCACTCCCATCTCCTACTTCCACATTTTGTCCATAAAACAACACTCAAGCTCCTCAATCTTGTTCCTTATGCTTGATTATTTGAGATACAGAGAGAGAGCTAGAGAGAAAGGAGAGGTGCTTCATAATCTATTCTTCATCTTCTTCAACTGCTTCATTAATTATCTTCCCAGTAAGTACCTAAACCACCTAGAGTTAGGATTTCTTTGCTAATTCATCTAGCAATTCATGATTGTAGTGTTAATATAGAGTTGTTTTAGCTTGGTTTAGAGTTACAGACGTATAGAGTTAGAAAGATTGTTTTAGCTTGGTTTAGAGTTATAGGCGTATAGAGTTATAAAGATGTGTCTGCCATGGAAGAATAGTCGAAGAACTCAAACCCTATGACATCCGGATGCAGATCTGGTTGACCGCCTCTGCTACCGGCTTTGCAGCCGGCTTATGTTTCAGATTATGTAGATTTTGTCCCTTACTTTGGAAGCTTCCCTAGACCTCTTCGAACATCGTATAACCATGAAATTTGACACACAACTACCTTGATGTCTTACCTAACATTCCCAATTAGAATCACGAAGTTTGGATGATCGTATTGTGATAAAATGTATTTTTCATAAACTGTATCTGTTTTGGACCAATTCTGTTCATTTGAGCTGTTACCCTGTTTCGAAGCCATTTTGGACCTTGGTGTTCTTCATACCAAGTGTTCCCAACATCCTAAATTAGTACCCTGTCAAATTTGGTGAACTATGGACGTGAGATGGATGGGATTTCACACTAATTTCTGTTGAGGTAAATTTTAGAAAAACTGTCTAGTTTTGTACTTTGATAATTTGGGACTTAGGAACTTCCATTTTGACTCCGTGACCACTCGAACCTACGTACATTCACTTGAGGATATTGGTAGGCCTAGTGTGATCCATGCATTCCATATCTTGAGGTGGTTTGGGCATAAAAACTAGGAATAAGTTATTAAATCCTTACATTCTTTATTATAGGAATCTATCGTGACATCGGAGTCGGTGCAAATCATTGGACTACGTAATGCAACGTGAAGTGAGTGTTGTTATGTTTGTCCTACTTGTATGTCTAAAAACATGACCGAGCATGTAAATTTACTAAATCTTGTTAATGGTTGTTTATATTGAAATCATGCTTATGCACGACGCATGACTGATTAACATGTGATGCTATGTTATAAATTGATAAACTCATTAAAGATAATCATGTATTGACATAATTGAAACACCGTGATTCCCTGACTGCTAGGGGTGTGACAAGCGGTGGTTTGAGATAAGACTAGGTCCCACGGCCAGGTAGCATTGGACGACGTCATGCCGATTCCGTATTATTATGTATGGGTTGCTCCATTTACTAGTTCTGGCATACACCGTTGGTTTGTTGATTTCATTACAAAATATACTGGTTGTTGAATCAGATGCCAATAACCTACAGGTTATGAAAACTACAAATTGTTTATCATGTCCTCGGCTACGGCCCATGGACCAATTTAAAAATGTTGTTAACATGCAAATGAAATGTTTATAATGAGGTTAAGTCATGACAAACTTGTAAAACTTGTATATCATGATTCATACTAGCGTTATGCTAATGATGTTGTATATCAAGTAAGAGACAAGAGGCGTTAGAGCCTATGGAAGCCTAAGTATGGTTGTTTAATTTTTTGCACAAACCAGCTGAGATGTACCAGATAAAATGGTAAGTATCATGTTATATGTGAAATAGGCCATGTTGAGGCCGATAACATATTATATATTGTAATTTTGTGGGTTTTAGTGATATTAACACTTTGCACATTCTTGGGTTTGTCAGTTAGATTATTTCACATACTTTTGCTCACTCTAAGAATCTTTCAAGATTATAGACAAATGACAGGTAAAAATTCCAAAACTCGTTTAGTGAGAGACTTTAGTGAGTTGGACTCACTAGTCAGTCATTGACCATCCCTATATTAGGATGGGTCATGACATTAGCATTCTTTTATGAAGGCAGAATTTTGGTCTGAGAAAGCAATGAAGTGCACACTGTTTTCCCTAGAAAAGGACACTTCTTGAGTTTTACCTTTAGGCTCTATTTGTTAGAAGTTAAAGAAAGGGTTCAATATTATCACTCAGAATATAACTATCTGGATTTGTCATATTCGAAATTTGTTTACTTTCTTGTATCCCAAATATCATATCCGGAAGACTTCTATATTATTTTTGGAAACGGATAAAATTATCTCACATCTCTCATTCATATCTTAACCATCTTCCATTCCTTTCTATTTACAACAATATCATTATAATTAATTGAAAAATGTCATCCACGTATTCATATTTCTCCTATCTCCTCTCTAAAAAGATGCTCAAATAACTATTCACATTTCCAAAATAAGTATTATTTTTTACCATATTCTCCTCTTCCTATATCTCTTATATATTTTCTAAAATTTTGACTCTTAACAAATAGGTCCTTATACCCAAAGAGCTCAATTAACACCATTGAAATATGAAAGGCTTAATGTGCAACAACATGTTTTTTTTCTTCCTCATATTACTATATTGGTAATATTATTTACTTTATAATTTCATTGTTGGTTTTTTTTTTTTTTGGGGGGTGGGACAGTGTCCAAATGAGAGGGAGAAAACAAATTACAGGTTTCGAAGAATTTTGTTATGGATACAGATAGAGTGTATAAATAGTGTACAAATATGAG
>JABCMJ010014027.1:0-18257 GCA_014822125.1 Arbutus unedo | reverse complement strand
ATGTTGTCTTCTGAATTAGGTACCTGCATCACTCTGTAACAAATCATGTGATGCATGCAAACATCCAAATTTAGTTGCCAAGTATTTGGAGGAGCTCAGAAATACTTGTGCCTTTCACCACAGAAATGGATCATCTCGAATATATGTGAGCAGGTTCGTTTTTTGTTGTGACTTGTGTCGATATGGTGTTATACTGATTTTATATTGTAGTTTGCCCCTCATGTTGATGTTTCTCGAACTCTCTTTTAGTTGAAGAGACCTATTAGATGGTAAATCTTTAGTTTCTATGTTTCGTGTGATCCTTGGAGTAGTGACATTTAACATGATGCACGGATGTCAAGTTTTCAACTTAGAGCGAGAGGAGTGTACGAGTTGTGGTCAGGAGTGACTGTTTATGTAATCACGAGTCATCTCATGTTTGTTCATGGTGAACACTTTGAATCAACCTAAACCTATCGAAACGTAGACATGATGCTAAGGACCGTGCATAATATGGTTGGAAATTGCTGATCAATTCATAGTTTTCTGTTTCAGCTCCTCAAATCTGATTGATGAAGAACAAGTTTCAGAATTTTGGAACCGTGAGGATGAAGCAAGTGGCTCTGAGGAAGATATTTCTGATTCTGATGGTAAACCAGTTGCCTGATTTTGCAATGAAGAGCTTGTGTGTCTGAACCTGCCTTCCGTGGTTGTGATACGTTAGGCATTGGACCTGTAATTTTTTTTTTTACCGTAACATCTGATAGTTCCTGTAAAATGATGTCTTTTGATTGCCAGATGCCATTGATGATGCGAAGAGCCAAAGTCAGTCAAGCTTACCATCAAAGTTGAAACTAAATGGCAAGATTGAGTTGTTGGAACGTGCAGAAGAGAACTATTATCAGAATAAAACTCCCGACAAACAGGTTGATTCTGATATTGAGTTTATTCCTTATGATGATGGAGAACTTGATAGCATTTTGGACATCTCGTGATATCTTGACAGAATTGGCTAGTCTCAGGCTCATAGTGATGTTTACTTAGACGGCATGTAAATAGTCAGACAGATCATTCATGACACGAGATGTGGAACTGGGTACAAGTGCATTCAAAGGTTTTCAAATATCTAGAGATCATTTTCTGTATTTTCTCTTATAACCCTAAGTCTTCAGAAAGAATAGGACAAATTCACTTACTCAGAGAAACTTGACATCTTATAACAGGTTTTGGTGCTTTTATTTCCCCCCCGACAATACGTTTGATTGTTTTCAGTTTCTTGAGATACATTCGCCACGAATACAGTGGGCTTTGTGACTCCATTCTTCTTACGTCTATTCGTCTCGATACACAAATATCTGGGTAGAAACTCTGCCTTTTGGTGTTTCCCGCTCCATTTACTGGTTTTGAATTCTACCCGAAGAGCTTGGATGACCACTCTTTATTGGATGTTTTAGTCCTATCTTTTGCACACTTAGGTTTCCCCCACTTTTTTAGTCCAACCTTCTTTGCTGCACAGCATTGAAGATTGAGAACTGTTGCTCGTACGGCCCTAACTTTAGATTTCTATCAGAGTAACAAACTTGACAAGAATGTCGTATCCGAAACCCTGAGAGAAACAAGCAAGCAACGGTTATCAAATGCCCTTAAGCAAACCCAGCAGCGGCTCGCTGACTCACAGTATGTACACTTTCTCTATCCGCATTTGGTAAAATGTTAATTGGGTTCCTACTTGAATTTGATAGTTTATTGTCATTCGCGACACGGGATCATCTCAAATTTTTGTTTGCCCTTCTCTTTTGCAGGATTGATTCGGAAACATCTGCCTCCTACCTCGAAAAAGAGTGCTATAAGAAATATGGGAAGTCTGGGAAATCATTCTATTGTTCACAAGTGGCAAGTACAGTGAGGTGGCTTTCCACCACAAATTCCACTGAATTAATGAATCGGATCGGAACTAGTACCAATCCTAATGCCGAAAACCTAACAGTTAAAGAGAACTCCTTTCCAACATCCTTGGCTTTGTTGGAACAGAAGCCAACAGAAACTATTAAGGAAGAAAGCCATGCGAGCGTTAGATCTGAACCTTCTCCGATTGCATTGGAAAGCAATTCTGAAGATATAAGTTTGCTGCCAATTCCAACGTTCGCGGAGTTCGTCAGCAGCAGAAAAGCTAAGGATAATCGGTTATCGATGTCAGAAAAGCAGTTGCCTGACAAAGACCTGAAGAACCTCGAGAAACGGATGAGACTACAGTAGGTTAAATTGGCTCTTTTTGGTGCATGTAGTTTGTTCTTCAGTTAGTTGTTACTGTACACACCAGAAGTTTTTGTGTGCCTACTTCTTGATGAATCACTTTAAAGTTTTACATGTTTTGTTTTCGGTTGTCTATTGTATGAGAACCTATGGTTCAGTCTCCACCTGATTTTGAGTACAAGAAGTCTAAAAACACCTTCTGTATATTGATAGGGCCATCGATGTGTCCGGAACTATCTGATATACATAGGGTCTTTTTAAATAGCATGGCTCTATACGTATCAGATGCTTCAAGACACATTTGTGTATGAAAATTTGTAATAAGGCTCTGTTAATTTCAATGAAAACATTTTACATGTAGAGTGTTTGCTATGCAAAAGTATTTAGCCAAAAGGACGTCTTTGTTTATATTTTTTGGTTTTTTGTGGATGATTAGATTGGGTTTAGACTAAATTATTTTTTGTTAAAGATAATAAATATTATTTTGTATTTTGCATTTCTAATAGTTTTTTGTCATTTTTTTTTGTATTTTCTTGTTCGTTACACGCGTGTACTTAGGAAGTGGAGACCAAATAGACACTGATGGCCCGTTAGATAGGTGTCATAGCTAAGAAGGTGGATATGGTAAAATGGGATTAAAAATGAGAGATTAAAGAGGAAGGTGTTTCCTTGAGTTTTCTAATAAGGAGAGATGAAGTAACTCAAACGTGATTTGGTTAGTAGTATATGTGAGTGGAATAAGAGTGAGTTGTTAATCAAATATTAGATTAAAAGATGTTATCGCCTTTGTATTTTACCCTTATATTATATTTTTTTGTTATGCAAATAACATATAAGAACTATATATTCTCTAAATTCGTACTTTAAGTGTTGTACTTCATTACTTATTTTATGTTAATTCTCTTGCATAATCATTTGTTTTTAATGAAAAAGTATGAAAACACTAAAAATCTAAATGTAAAAGTCATTTGCATAATTTATTAGAAATTTTTTAATATTAGTGTTTTGGCTATATAATTATATGGTTATTATTTTTTTCCTAATATCATTTTAGACAACATTAAAAAAATAAAAATCTAACAAGGCATACATGAGCACTATAATTTATATAGTATAACATGTGAATTGTTGTACAACTAAATCGTCACATAATTTTTAACCCAAAAAATATTAAATCCCAAAATATAATAGACAATCCTTTACCAACTTTTTTTCAACCATTATTTTTGAAGGTCCGGCAATTTTCACCAATTTAAAACATTTAAATTTATTTAATCAATACAAATAATTTATTTAAAAAATACAGGAAAACGTAAGAAAAAACTTCTCAAAATTTAGGGAACAGGGAAAAAAAGGGGTTACTTTGGACTATTTATTCTTCTGCGAGTAAACATTTTACATCGGAGTTTAGCATACTCTTGTCTTGCAGACAAAGCTAGCTTCTCTATCCCCCCCTCTCTCTCTATATATATAGATACCCGAATCAGTCATATTACCCCTGTATACAGTTGTTGATAATACAAATCAGAAGGAAGAAGCAAATTGAAGATCCCGTAAAAGCCGAATCGACAAAATGAGCCGCGGAAGTGGAGCTGGATACGATCGCCACATAACCATCTTCTCCCCAGAAGGCCGTCTCTTCCAAGTCGGTAGGTTCTCAAAATCTCCACATATTACAGCTCAATCGACTGATTTTCGTTAGTGTAAGCGCTTGCTTTGATTCGTAGTTTTTGGGGTTTAATGGGATTTGTGCAAACGAACAGAATATGCTTTCAAGGCTGTGAAATCGGCTGGAGTAACCTCGATTGGTGTGCGTGGGACGGACTCCGTCTGTGTCGTCACCCAGAAGAAAGTTCCGGTTCGTCCATTCGCTGTTTTCAATTTTTTTTTGCATCGTGTTTCTAGAAACGGTGTTTGAACTAGGGTTTCGAAGAGTTTGATAATCGAATTCCGAAATGTGTGCAGGACAAACTTTTGGATCAGACTAGTGTTACCCATTTGTTTCCTATTACCAAGTACCTCGGGCTGCTGGCCACTGGCATCACAGGTTATTACTTAGTTTCCTCAGCTCTTTTGCCCAAATAAGGACATCATATTAAAGGATGAAGATTGAAAATGTCAATTCATGTTGAGTAATATAATCCGAGTTCTTAGATTTCTTTTCGCTCAAGACATTATTCTTTGGTTTTTACGGTTGAGTTTTTATCATTATGGCCCAGTGGATTGTTTAATGCGATATGATAGCTTATGGAGCTGGACGAATCTTTTTGTTATGTATGTGACCAAAGTTGTATCCAATTTTTCGTTACTGATGCATATGGAATACGCTGGACTCATTATCTTAAGATGAAGAATTGTCACAAAGTTGCAACAGGCTAAATTCATCAGCTGGTTAAAGCAGTTTTTATTCTTTTTATGCTTTTGAAGTATATGTAGAATTGTCTCATTAGCTGTTCAAACTTCAAATTAGTGGTGGTGATAATGAATCACCACCCCCATGCCACGAGTTTTAGACTTCAGGACTTTATTGTTCTTCTATTAATATTACCTCAAGTTGCATTCCACCCCCCTCCCCTCCTTCCAAAAACAAAACACGCGCAAAATCTTCTGGATCCTCAACTGCTACAGTGTTTGTTTTCTATTGACTTCTTTTCACTTTTGAGGTATCAATTTTAAGTCGTTTTGATGATTTTTGTAATTTTTAGCTGACGCAAGGTCATTGGTGCAACAAGCAAGGAATGAAGCAGCCGAGTTTCGTTTCAAATATGGGTATGAAATCCCTGTGGATGCCTTGGCCAGATGGTAAGTTACTTTTGTCTAGAGCAAGGGTTTCATTATTTAGGATTTCCTGAATTTTGTTTCTCGTAATGATGTGTGATGAATCCTAGGCAGCGTATGTCTTGGGCCGCATGAATTCACGTTTCCCTTGTGTCATTTTTAGTATTCTCAGATTGACTCGAAGTCTTGGATATTACAAATTTACATTTCCATAGTTGCTCTCTTCTATGTTTTTCCTTCTCCCACCCAATTTCATTTTCACCACTAAATTTGGTGATTGGTGTTTAGTTGCTATAGTAAAACCAATGTTTTGAAGCCACTTACCTGTGAATCTTATTTGGATTTCGATGTTATCTTTCTTTTTGACAAGAAAGATCCGTCAATATTCTGGAAAACACCCCATGGTTAATGCTCTTATGTGCTTTCAGGATTGCAGACAAGTCCCAAGTTTACACTCAACATGCCTATATGAGACCCCTTGGAGTAGGTTTGTACATGGTCTCTTGAAGCATTATGTAGAGGTTCTTTATTGCATATCAGTGATCTTTGAAATAGTTGTTAATGTCTACATTTCCTTTCCATATCTTTCCTGTTGTTCATTATGAAGTTGCCATGGTTCTGGGTATTGATGAGGAGAAGGGGCCTCAACTCTTCAAGTGCGACCCGGCTGGCCATTTTTTCGGGCATAAGGTATTTGGCAGAGTTATTTTCCGTTCAGGTTTTAGTAACTCTAGTTTTTGGTGCCTTGTTGTTTTTCTAAATTTTTCTTGGACTATGATATACCTTAGCATATGACTATTCTCTCTTTCTCCCAATTTCTTTCTGGCTTCATCTACCTTTTTGGAAGCGTAAAATGAAATTGGGTGCACTCATTTTGATAAGTTATCTATGAAGTAGTTTGAGATTATTAACCGAGAGTTGCAGAGGAGTGATTGTAATTTCTAATGCATTCACACTTGATGAACTACGTAAGACAGCGAAGTTCCAATATTCTTCTCTAAAGGTTACAGCAACTTAGGTTTGGGCTTGGAAAACCTTTATGATGCACCTTTCTTTCCTGATTAAATCAGTTGCTGGCCTGCTGCAGGGGGGGGCAAAAATATGTTTTGTTGTCCTTATTAGAATGTATTAGCGTGGTGTAATTGATTGATGTGTGCATTCTTTGAAGGTTATCATCTTCAGAATGACTTATGCTTAATTTCTTAAGTTTTGTACTTTGGTAATGATTCGTTTAAAAAAGAAAAGGTGCTTCACTTGCGCATTGACCAATTTATCGTGATTTCTCTTTACTTGGAATTCATTGGCCTTGTGGTTCAATAAGTTATTTTGGATGTGTTAGAGCTTGTGTTTAACAAGTTATTTCACATAATGATCAACCTTGCAGGCAACAAGCGCTGGATTGAAAGAACAAGAGGCTATTAATTTTTTGGAGAAGAAAATGAAGAATGATCCTGCTTTCTCATACGAGGAAACAGTACAGGTACGACTATCCAGATTTAGCAATATCAACAGGCTAGTAAAGGAATGCTTATCAACCCCTACTTCTGTTGTCTTCTTGTTTCCATGACTCTTTTTTTCTGTCATGTCTTGGTATTATGCTCGCTTCTTTTATCATTTGACTTCTGCTCAATGTTCTATCTGCTAGAGGTAGTGTCTCAAGTAATAAATTTCGCTGCAATCCACACCATAGTTGTGAAAGGCGCGCCTAGGCGCGAGGCACAGGTAGGCGCAGCCCATGCGCTCCGAAGGGTGCCAGGCAAGGCTACTTGAACCAGGCGCGGGCTTTATGAGCCTAGCTGCGAAAGGCACACTAGGTGTGAGGCGCACCAGGCGCGCGCTTTGTTTAAATTAGGGATATTAACTCTCTCTCTCTCTCTCTCTCTCTCTCTCTCGGATTGAATAAGCCAGGACCCTGGTATATGAGTATATCTATATCTACTTTGTCTATAGTCTGTATATATATCTATATATGCACTGTTTGTATTATGTATATATTGTATATAGATATAGTCAGATGACTCGGCTAATCTGTATATATATCTATATATGCAGTGTTTATAGTATAATCTGTATATATGAACTGTCTATAGTATAATCTGTATGTATGAACTGTCTATAATCTGTATATATATCTATATATGCTGTATGTACTGAATATGTAGTATATTACTATATTACTATATTATATGCACTGGATATACTATATTATCGATATATATCTATATATGCATTGTATATAGTATCATTACTATGTATATACTATATTGTATATCTATAGATATTGTATATGCTATATAATATATACTTTCAGCAGTGCACTGTTATATTACTTATTGTATATGCTATATTTGCTTTTTTTCTTGACTAGGTTCTCCTCGCTTCAATAAAGCCCGCGCCTCGCACCTAGGCTCCAAGAGACCTTTGCACCTCGGTGCGCCTCTCACCTTTAATAACTATGATCCACACCACTGCTGAGAATTCGTCCGTGTGTATGAATCCTTCAACAAGGGGTTATCTCAACTCTTTGATTATATGTCAGCTAGTTGCAGAGATTCCTTTTGAATGGGATCTTACATTGGTTAAGGAGATTGGGCTGCATTGCTCGTAATTGGAAACTCTTTCTTCTATGTGCAAATAAACTGAAGGCTCCTCCATTATTGTTGGCTCCCCTCCCCCAAAAGTGGTGACTCATTATCAGTAGGAGAAATGGCATGTTGAAACCGAAAATAAATGATAGTACTCTTGGTTGACATGATCCGTAGGAATAATTATACTTTTTTCATTGGGTAACTTATGTCTGGAGTTTGTATGAGATTATGAGCTAATGAATTATATGAAGATTCTAATATTACTAAGTTGCTGTTCCATAGACTGCGATTTCTGCGCTGCAATCTGTTTTACAAGAGGATTTCAAGGCTACTGAGATAGAGGTATTGCCACTGTTTTTCATTTATTTGCAAGCCAACTCTTTGTTTTGCCAGTGTTCTGGTTTTATTTGCACAATTTTAATTTTACTGCAGTAATAAGCTTGAATTTTCTCTCTATTTGATCCTTGTTCATATTACACTGGTATTGAGATTGGGATGTCCAAATATATTTGCACTTTGAAAATAGTAACATACTCCGTTTCTTAAGTTTGTCCTCCTATTAGGTCCCTGCACGTGATAAACAGTCCCACATCCCTCAAGGGCGTGTTTTTTAGTGGTCAAAGAAGGGTTCATTGCCTATCATCCCGGATATGACTATCCAGCTTGTTGTTGCCGGGTTTGTATATTTCTTTGAACTCCGGATATGATATTTGGAGTACTAATTTATCCGCCTGGAGGGGATAAAATTTTCCCGTTCCTCCTCCTATCCATATTTTATTCCCTTTCTATATCCGTCTTCTAATTACGAGAATGTCGTCCATCTACTCATATGTACCATATTCTCCTACTCCAAAAAATACTCAATCTCTTTATAACTATTCATCCTTCTATGATAAATTTCCCCTCGTGCTATATCTCTCCACTCTTATCATATCCATTATATCCCTTCCAAATTTTTGGCCGCTAACAAACGGTCCGTAAGTATAAGAGGCAAGTGTAGTATAACGATGAAACATTCGGGCTACTGCTAGTAGTTTAAGCTTGAGCATTTTGACACACACAGTGGTGTGTGGGATCCGGCAAAAGAGGCACATTCTACCATACTTTGTACCAACTACAAGCGTCTATTGCAACACCTTTGCCCTACATAGATAAGGGAGTCTAGGTTTTGTAACCCCTTTTCTATTAACATACTAAGCGAAACTCTCCCTAATCAATAAGGCCCTCTCGCTTTTTGAAAGAAAGGCTCCACCACGTTATTGGCTGTTCGGATGTTATGTATCTGGGATGATTTTTTCCCGATATAACTTGGCACAGTCGTAAATTTCCTGGCAATAAACGGAACAACTCTTGATATTTTTGCAGGTTGGAGTCGTGAGGAAAGAGAATTCAATCTTCAGGGTATTGTCAACTGACGAAATTGATGAGCACTTGGTTGCCATAAGTGAGCGAGACTGATTGGCAATCCACCCATCAAGCTATGTTTCACTTGACTCTGGATTTGATAGAAAGAGAGACGGGGGTTTAAAAAGTTCCTTGGATTTGCTTGCATTAACAAAACAATCATACTATGTTTCATTGTAACCTATTCTGGAGATCGCCCAAGATGTCTATTGGGTAAGTCATTTTGGACTGCTCTCTCTCTCCCTCTCTCTCTCTCTCTCTCTCTCTCTGGGGGATTGGGTTACATGTTGCGCTCCTTTTTCTTCCCCATTCAGCCAATGTTTTAAGACAGTTTGTGAACACATGTATTAGATCTTCGTAGCTAGTTTCGGATTAATTTGCCTATGCATGTTGAAAAGCTTGTTTTTGTTTTATCCTTCCATAATGTAGTTGGGTTCCCATTTGATCAAACTACAATTGAATCTGTGAGACCCCACCACAGACTCCATCCACCAGTTTGATGGGGATGGCAGAAGCAGGCCTTGGATTCTCCAACCCCTCAACACGCATAAAATGAGATAAATCTCATTTCTGACCCTTATGTTTTGTCGTAAGCAGTAAGCAGTAAGTTGGTTGGCCTAGTCTCTGTCCAGCTGCCTTTTTCAGTAGTCAAGTGGCTAAGCTGAAGCGTTTAACGGTTCTTCAGACTATCACTTTTTTTTTAATTCTAAATCAATTGCTCGAGAGGCTAATCTGTTCTATTTGGGCAAGTAGTTAAAAGCAATGTTATCAATACTATACCGTATCGGTTGGTATGTATTGTTTTTGTGTAAAAACGGTACTAAATACTTTTAATACCGTATTATTTTAAATATCGGTTATATATATATATATATATATTGAGAAGAGTTTGATTTAAATAATTTTTTATAAATACTGATAGAAATAATTTTATAAAAAATTACATGGATCAAGTTTTTTCGAATAATATTTTAAGTAAATTTTTCGTGAGTATCCTTAAAAATATGTTTTAAACACATTAAAGGGTTTGGATCATCAAAATTTAAGTGTTTGCCTTTTTTCTAAATAAGGGAATGGCACCATGGCATTAAGCTTCAATTGAAAGCAACGATGTTTAAGAATTCTTTTCTTTGCTCTGTGTTGGGCCTCAGCCGGGGAAGTTGGTTCTTGTTGATCTAGTGTGCTAAAAAGAATGGCTCTTGAAGTAACGAAGGTGCCTGAAGTGCCTTTGCACCTTATTATCTTTGTAATAAAAAGAAGAGGATGTTATCCTATATTTTGCTAAGTCAATGTGTTTGGTTCTATCGTTTGAAAGACAAATCTGAGCTAAACAGTAAATAGAACCCTAGTAATCCGAGTACTCTCATCTCGTGTACAATAAGGTGACCCATAAATTTTCTATTGTGTTATCCGATGTCCATCAAAGTATAAACTCTACTCACCTACTATTGAACTATTATGGCTGAGTAAGCTGAGTTTGACCTGTTTTTATTATTTAATTATTATTTTTGTCTTTATATGATATTTTTTTGTAATTTTTTATTTTTTGTTATTTTTTTTAAGATTATAAGTTCGTCTCAACGAGAAATTTTAAAAAAATTATAAATAATTAATCAAATTTAGAAAAAATTCAGAAAAAATAAATAATCAAAAAAACATAATCTTTTTGTGTTTAGTGATTTTTTTTATTTTTACACATAATTTTATAAATTTTTAAATTTGTCGTCTCATCAAAACAGATCAATTATTCATCAAAAATTAATATCAAAATAATAAATAGGAAAAAAATTAAATAAAAATAATATGTGCTTAAAAATAATCGAATCGAATTACACATTATTTGTGTGACGGTAATTGGACAATAAAAGAGCAACGTCATCTCTTCTATTTTTAACTACTTGCATGTTATAACGCGCCTAGTTTTTGCTTCCCATAACCACTTTGGTTAGGCCACGCTTCCACAAACCTGCAGACTTTACTAGCCCATGTGTTTCACTGAAATATTATTAGAATATCGTGACGTAATGTTTTAATATTTTTTATAATTATATATTTATATAGAATTTAATACTATTATTCATTAATTACTAAATTTTCTTGCAGCTAGCTGGGGACATTACCAAGAATTGTAATTTGGGACAAAAGTATATTTAAGAAAATTTTGATATCGCAAAATTTCCTGAGTGCTATTAATTTTTACATGGTCAGTTCATACAAATTTTGTTCTGATTTTAATTGAAATTCCCCACACGTAGACAATGAAATTGATCTCCCAAAAATTACTACCCCTACTATGAAACTTTACCATTTAAAAAGCTCGGATTTAGAAAAAATAACTTTCATTAATTATTAAATTAAAATTACAATTTGTTCTAGGAAAAAACAATACAAATCAAACCAAGTAATATGAAATCACAGTCTATATGGGATGAAATCAAACCAACTACCAATTGCTACCTTATATGAGAGAGTTTTTCTGATTGTGTTGTGAGACCCTATAATTTTCCAAATTCATTCACATATTCCTTTCAAATTCCAAATAAAAATGATAGTCTATATGGGATGCAGACTCAAAGGTCATAAAGTTTCAATGTGAAATTTCTTCGTTCATCGAGCTCACTCCTTTTCGTGCAACTCTAAGACAAATCTATCAAGTGCAAATTTTCCATACAAATAGAGGTCCTTGTCAAACTCACTCTATGAAATATTAATGTAATATATTTAATTCATATGTACTTTTTTGAGGTGCGGCCATCCCATGCCTAGGTCCCCCCACCCACAACCACAATCACACACTTAAGTGCCTTCAAACATCAATTATTGGAAATAAAAACTTACACAAAAATGAAAAAAAAAACACCATTGATATATTGATAAAAATACCAGCCAGTAGTCATAAAACCACCACAACCACAGCCCCATAGGGTGACACGTGTCATGAGAATGTAAATTCACAAACCAATGCAACATTAAATTCCCCAACAACCAGGGTACCTTAGCCTTTCTCAGTCAGTTTTCTGCGTGCAAAAAACAGGGTACCCAAAAACAGAGACCATTAGATACAAACAAGGTATATAGAAAAGTACCCGATACACACACACACACACACACACGTATATTATGGTACCCGTGATTGCTGAAAGTGTTCACATGCTTGCTCATATATGACTGCTTTTTCTTCCTCGTACTAAAGTGAAGAAACCAAAGCAAGATTCGTTGTTGAAAAATTCTATCCAAAACCCAACCCAGGAAAATGGAGATCTCCAATTCGGAAACCCAATTGGCTTTTGTTCAAGTGGAGCTGGTGAAATGCGAGTCGTGTGGATTAACAGAGGAATGCACTTTAGCCTACATATCTCGAATTAGAGAGAGATATAATGGGAAATGGATATGTGGGTTATGCATTGAAGCAGTGAAAGACGAAGGTTTGAGATCAGAAAGGCTTATAACAACTGAAGAAGCCTTGAATCGGCACATGGATTTCTGCAAAAAGTTTCAATCGTCGAGTCCTCCTTCTGGTGAAACAGAGGATCCGATTTCTGCCATTGGAAGGATTTTGAGGAGAAGTTTGGATTCGCCGAGATCGATGCCGAATAGTCCTATTCGAGCGGGTCGTCGGTCGCCGTTGATTCGTTGTGGAAGCTGTTTCTCTTCCCTTTCTCGGTGATATTCCCTGTTGAAAAACAGAGCATAAATTGGTAAGCTGAAGTTGCTGATTTTAGGGGATCTGTTCTTGCAAGATTTAGTTTTCTCCTTTTTCATCTTTTGATTTCTAACCTAAAAGAATTTCTGCCAATTTGTGAAAGGTTTACTGTTATGAAGCAATGTATATGCTGCGCTTAAAGAGTCTCATTTGTCTTAGCTACACTCCTCTCTCCCTCTCCCTCTCCCCCTCCCCTGGCGTGCAGGCAGGCTCTAATTCACTTTTAGCGTGTAGAGTAGGTAAAATGATATAGTTTTATTCATTTTATCTTTAAAATTATATTTTTTGATCTTATCACGGGAATTATAATCAAAATACATAGGAATTGAAACGATATAGTTTTGAGAATAAGGGTTTGTTTTGTCCGCATTACATACACATTATAAAAAAATGCATTACAGCTCCCTCAAATCTCCCTCTCTCCCCCCTCTTCCTCTTAAGAATCTTATTAAGGCTCGGTTCGACCAAATTAAATTATTAGTTTATTAAGTACTTTATGTCTACAAATTTATGTTCATTTGGATTTTCGTTTATATCACATGGAGAAATTGTACAGTAAAAATAAAAGACGTAATAGTCCTCAATTATTGATTTATTGCCTATAGAGTTACGTAGGAGGACAATTTCGTCATTTATCCTACGAGTTGAACTAGATTAAATTAGGTCAAAATACATTACAAATAATTTAGTCCAAACAAGTTAAACTTGATTAAGTTCTATTTGTAGTACAACATAATCTAATAATTTAATGATACCTGCTGGCTAAATAAACTCTAACTATGTATCATCGAAGTCACACAACACGATGATTAAAAAGAAAAAGAAGGCAGAACACATAAAGCTAAGATTCGTTTGCATACTTCCTTGAAAAAATTTAAGAACACCGATGTTTTGGACACATTTAAACACAAATGTATCCGGAATCATTATATTTACGTGAGGTCCACAAATTCTTAAGAACTTCACGAGCATCTAACGATTTCAAATGTATCTATATTCAAATGTGTTCAAAATATTTATATTCCTAACATTATTTTATCTACTTACTCTTCGTGAGTGACACCAATTCAATAAATCTGCAGAGCAGTGTCCACTAAAAACACTAGTTTTATTTCTATTTGTTTTCAATTGTCATTATTCTAAAAGGGTAAAATGTTATTTATTTATTCACAAGACAAATTCGGCTATCTAGTAGCCAAAAACCCTATGTCGGTGCAACTTGCATCGCGAAGGGTTGATTCGCTTACTAAAAGATGGTAAAAACCTACAAGAGATTGATCTTGTAGTTACGGCACGAGACTTAAAGGTTTTTTTTTTTTTAAGATTTTTAAGTTTGAAACGTATCAAATATTTTATTTATTTTAATATATAAAAAAATAATGCTAATTGATACGAATTAAAATTTGAAGATCTGTCACAAAAATAATTATCAAAATTACTTCTATAAAATATAAGTTTTGTATAAATATAACTATAACTATTTTAATATGAAATAATTAACATGACAAATGAATAAAACTACTCGACCCAACTACCCACTCTAACTCCCACGCTCACCCTATTCCTACGTTTCACTAACACGCTCCATTATTCAATTATACATGTACATATATAGTGTGTGCCCGATCTTTAGTGAACTCTTATAGAGTCCGATCGTACAAAATTTTGTCTTTATTTTAATTGATCCCCTGCTAGTTGATTGTATAATTTATCTTATAAAAATTAATTTAAATTGACCTGAACACTGATTGATTAAAAAAAGGTAAAAGATGGTGGTAACTGGTAAGTAAAAGATTGTTCATTTACCCATAAAAGTTACCAAGTAAAAGACGGTAGTGTCATTTCATTCCGAAAGTTACTGCTGTACATATATTGAAGTTCATTATCAATATTATCTCACCTACTTAAATGTTTAAAAAAAATTAAAACAATATTGTCATTACAAAAATACTACGCACCATTCATCACTATTATAAAAATAGTTTTAAAAAGTGATGCTTTAAGAATTCTCATTACTACAACCTTTATAAATTAAAGCATTTATTACACTAAAGATCAAAATTATCAATTTTGTACCGATAAGTGTGTTATTTTTTGTTATTGGTATGATATATAGTGATACTAGACACTGGTACGTACCAGTGTACCGTTTCAAATTTATCGATAAAAAATAATATACATTTTTCAAATAATATTTTTAACAAAAAATATATTAAACATATAAAATAAAGTCTCACAATTTAAAAACAAATCACTAAACACAAAACGGATAATTTTAGTCTCAATGTAATTAGCCAAAAAATCATTAATTATAATTTTTTTTTTAAATTATACTGCCCAGTACAATATATGCCGGAACAAGTTGGTATGACAACTGAATGAGCCGGTACTACTATGAGACCGATACTGTATGTATAACTTGATACCAAATAATACGATACGTGACAAATATATATACCCTAAGCACTTATTAACAAAACCGTTCTCGTTTTTCTTTTCAACCGAATTCAATTCAATGGAGGCTCGCCGAAGTAGATTTCACAAGACCCACATGAAACACAACCCACTGAACCTTATTCGGGCAATGACTCATCACTTCTGTGATTTCTCTGTTATACAAAACTCGTGTGCATTATGGAGGTTTGTTAAAAATTATTTATTGACAAAATAAATTTAAAAAATTAAAATTATTTCTGATTTGACCTAACTTTTTTTAGATTATTTTTTTTGTCGAAATTGGCATTTGTCTAAGGTTCTCATTGACTTTTCATTGTTATAAGTTCTCACAAGTAGTTACTCTTCTCTATTTTTTATTTAAAATAGTTATTTTCTCCATTATTTTTTTAATTATTATGCAATTAGTCGTTAAAATCAGTCTAATTATTTAAAAATTTTAAAATTCCTGTTGACAAAATAAATTACAACACAATTTATATCATATTCGAAATAGTACATGTCTCTAACGTTTCATTCACACGCGAGTCTCGTTCATTAATTGAAGTTCAAAATATATGTCAACGTATTTGCTACTAGTTCTGCTTCTATTTCTATTTTAAAGCGAAAAGAAAAACTAGGAACACTGATTAAAAGTTTATTTTGAAAGTTATCAAGTTTAATACTTATTTGATTTTCATAATCAATTTTGGTACTTTTTAAATTTTCGACTTCTACCCCCTTTACGAAGTAATGCTATAAATGCAAATGTTTCGAATATATCCGTCGTTAGATGCACATAGAGATCTCAATAATATCTACCGTTACAATATATTTATATTCAAATATGTCCAAAATATCTGTATTCCAAGATTTTTTCTTATTCTTAAGTCATTGTAAACGTGTGACATATAGTCATATACCTCAATAAGTCCACAACCACTCCATGGCCCATTGGCCATTACTATAGACACAGCATGGTCCATGGACGAAGGCCCATGAAGGCTGAGGAACTAAAGTGTCCTTGGGAACGCAAAAAAAAAAAAAAAGTGGTTTAAATAAGGACAAATTTCAGAAATATGGGAAGGAAAGAAATATTTCTCAAATCACTGGAAGAAAGAATTAAAATTGCAAAAAACATAAAAATATTTAAAGATTATCAAAGAAATGAAAAAAATAAAACGTTGCGACCCTTGTACCTTCACATGGTGGGAGCAAGTCATTTTAAAATTGAGAGTAATTCATTGAAGTTTTGTGGAATAAGTCAGTTTACTTAATAAAATAAGTATTTTTAATCTTGGCAATAAATCATTTTAGCCTTCGTAGCAAATTATTTTATTATTTGGAGCAAGTTATTTTATTCTTGAGAGTAAGTCAGTTTAACACAAGGAGCATTTCGGTTTATCCTTAAGAGTAAGCTATTTTAATCTCTGGAACAAGTCAATTTACCTAATGGAACAATTTATTTTAGTCTCAAGAACAAGTCAGCTTAGCACTCGGAACATTTCAGTTTATTTTTACGAGCAAGTTATTTTAATTTATAGAGTAAGTCAGTTTATCATTATGAGCAACTTAGTTTAACTTTAGGAGTAAGTTTTTTTTAGCATTGAGGACAACTCATTTAACACACATGGAGCAAGTCAGTTAAGCCTCGAAAGTAAGTCATTTTAGTCATGTGAAGCAACCATAAAATTATAAGCTAAAGGAAGATTTAGGCCATTTTACAAAATAATTTCATAACTTTGATATGTTTAAACATAAATCGATATTTTGAAGATATTTTAATATTTTTTCTATTGATTTAAAATATTTTCTCGTCGTTGATATGTCTAAACATGTACTTATATTTCAAAATATTTTAATATGTTTTTCTATTGATTTAAAATACTTTTTTTTCCTTTTTATTTTTTAAAATTTCCCTTTTAAACAAACTAAACTATTTATTTATTTATTTTATTTGGCTCATCAAATTAATCGTGTATGTAAATAATTATACTGGTCAAATATCGGTAAATAATTAAAAATCTTTACTTGCTATTATTAATTCAGATAAAATTTAAAACTTTAGGTTTTATTCATGTTTCCAATAAGGGTAAAATGCACTTACCTCTCTTGAGGTTTCTAACAATTATAGAGATTTTCCTTGAGATTTAAAAAAATACAGTAACGTCCCTTACTTTTGAAATTATTACCCTATTTTTCCCTTGTCGTGAAACTAAAGCCTACGGTGTTAATTTTGGTCGTGAAATGTCCATTTTACCCTTTGACCATGCTAAGGAGTATTTTCATTGTGGGATAAAATGCACTGACCTCCCCCAAAGTTTCTAACAATTGCAAGGATCTCCCCTATGATTTTAAAAAATACACTGAGGAATTTTTTAACTCATGAATTTTATTATTTTTTAAAATAAAATATTTTTTTTATAAAAGCGGGTCTGAGTAATGTTTAACTCCAATTTGTTATTATTTTTTTCCTATTCAATTGTTAGGAAATGATAAAAAATAATAAAAAAATTAAATTTTGATACTTTTTTTGAGTTAACTTACTAAAAAAGTAGTAATCCCACACTTAAAATGTTTCTATTATAATTTATATCACAGAAAAATCTTAAAGAAGCCAAAAAAATAAAACTAACTATGCCTAATTCGACCTAATTTTTTTTTTTGTCTTTGTTTAAGTTTTTTTATATTTGTCGATTTTGCCTTAATTTTTTGTAAATTATTGGTTCGTCTTAACAAAAGAAATCTAAAAAGTATAAAATTATGTTTAAAAAGTTTACTAAAGACGAAAAATAAGTTTTAAAAAACTCAATTTTTTTTAAAATTTGGTTCATATTCTTTTACTTTTATGAAATTATTTGTCGAGACGAATCAATAATTTACAAAATTTGACGTCCCAGTTTTGTCTTAATTTTTATAGATTATTAGTTCGTCTTGACGAAACGAATTTAAAAAGTATAAAATTATGTCCAAAAGCTAAAAAAATATTAAAGACAAAAAATAAGTCAAAATTGAAACTGTTTTTAATTACTTTTGTCTTTTCTGAATTTTTTTCAAATTAGTTCATATTTTTTTAGTTTTTGAAATATCTAGTCGAGACAATTTCAAATTTGATTTCA